>SEYY01012066.1:0-20000 GCA_009176605.1 Armadillidium nasatum | reverse complement strand
TTGCTGTTCCCAAATACAGTCTTTACCACCTTCTCGCATAAAAAAAAAACACACACAAGCACATACAAACCCACAAAACTACATCGAATACATCACCATGCTACCTGCATTCATGAAATTGTCACGGTAACCAACTCCATCCGTTGTCTTTCGCAGGACTTTGAAATTTTTTATGCCCCTTTGGTCATGCACGTAGTAAAGAACGTAATATGTAGAAGGACTTAGTCATGACCACACACACTCACCCCAATCACATACGCATTTAATCGCATACACAGCAATGTAACCAACTAAAACCAGTTAGTTTAAAATTTACTATAACAAACACACTGTTAAACTTGACAAATCAAAGCAAAATTCATGTATATTACTTCTAACAAGCACATCATACTCATTTAAAGCTTTTAACCCGCCCCTCTAAAATATATTTGCCCCGCAAAATATCTCCCTAACGCAAACTGAAAGCCTTTATTTATACTGTATTCATGCTCCCTCACAGCATTCGGACATTTCTACAACACTTATCAAAGACACTGTGAAGGTTTTTGTTCTAAGTCTATCAGAATGCGTCATAAATCTAAACATTAAACTGACTTTTGTCATTATTACATGAACAAAAGCATGTTCTGTATCAAAAGCCTGCTAGTATCTATCTGGTACACAAGTTAAATAATTTTTCATTTACTATTCACCTCAAAACTATTCAACATTTAATTTGATTCTCCATTGTTAACATAACTTTATTATTACGACATGAACAATCATTCCATCATCTATCTAGCATACAAATTGCACTACTTTATATTAACATTCAACATAAACTCATAACCATTTAACTTAATTTTTCATATTCAACATTTATTTTTCGTATAGGTATGGTCAAAGATATTTCGGCATCTCTACTAGCACACATTTTATAGAACTTGACATACATTTCATACACCATTCCCTCCAAGATGTTACTTAAGTACTACATACTACTTGACTTTAAACACTTTGACATGATCGAACAGATGTCATCATCTCTCTAACAAACAGTTTATAGAGGACCACATGCGTTTCTTATCTTAATCTTTCATCATACATCTTATTTCACCATAACCCATTTAACTTTCTATTATTAAAACTTGATCAAAGATATGCCCATTTCCCTCTAACACAGTGTGTATTGAACCTTTATATGCATCTCTTACCGTTTTCCCTCCAACATATAACTTAAATCTCTGTATTTAATCTAACTTTTGTATTGAATGTATGAGAGAAAATCTACCGAGATGAAAACCATGTTTTCAGAAAATCCAAGACGCACAACCTCTCGAGGAACCTCCGAGCTCCGGAACTCTTCTACGAGGGGAACTCCGTTTCCCCTCTTGTCGAACCTCCGTGTTCCGAAAACCCTTAAAGAAATCCATCAGGGACCTGGAAAAAGAGAAGTCCGAGGTTCTTACACCAGGAAAAAGCCAAAGACGGATCAGGAAGTTGCAGTGATTCTGGTTCGAATCCCAGGTGAATCATTTCTATGGAATTCCGTTCTAAAACCGGTCAAAAAGGTCTCAGGAGAGAGCTTGAGAGAGAATTCCTTTCAAAAAAGCCTCAGGAAAGAGCATAGGAAGTTGTAGCAGGTACAGCTCCCTCAAATGCCGTTCTTATACCGTTATATAGCTCTGGCCGTCGATCTCGCCCCTATACAATATGTATATATATATATATATATATATATATATATATATATATATATATATATATATATATATATATATATATATATATATAATATATTATATTATATATATATAATCTGACGAACAGATGATTATCCCAGGATACATCAACTTCGGTGCGGTGCGCACCAGAGGTCGCACCGAGCACCGCACGGCACCGCATCGCACCGTCCTGGGTTGCTGAAAATGTGTTGTGCACCGCACTGCACCCTGTGACTCGGGATTCATATATATATATATATATATATATATATATATATATATATATATATATATATATATATATATATATATATATATATATATATATATAACAGAGGTTTAAAGTCTGCTCAAACCCTCACAGACTATTTCTATAAAGAAATTTAGTGTCCGCTATTGGACTCGAACCAGCGACCTTTAAGATGGTAGTCTTTTGCGTTATCCATTAGGCCACGGCGATACAAAAGGAAATCGCTCCGGAACCTGCTCACAACATTCAATTGCAACGTCAAGTCCCAGAGGATCTCCCCGACCGCAACTCGTGCCAAGGGTAAAGAGGTCAAAGGTTGAATCCATTATCGCAGACAGTTATATAACAGAGGTTTAAAGTCTGCTCAAACCCTCACAGACTATTTCTATAAAGAAATTTCTTTATAGAAATAAATGGGACTTGACGTTGCAATTGAATGTTGTGAGCAGGTTCCGGAGCGATTTCCTTTTGTATCGCCGTGGCTTAATGGATAACGTAAAAGACTACCATCTTAAAGGTCGCTGGTTCGAGTCCAATAGCGGACACTAAATTTCTTTATAGAAATAGTCTGTGAGGGTTTGAGCAGACTTTAAACCTCTGTTATATAACTGTCTGCGATAATGGATTCAACCTTTGACCTCGTTACCCTTGGCACGAGTTGCGATCGGGGAATTCCTCTGGGACTTGACGTTGCAATTGAATGTTGTGAGCAGGTTCCGGAGCGATTTCCATTTGTATCGCCGTGGCCTAATGGATAACGCAAAAGACTACCATCTTAAAGGTCGCTGGTTCGAGTCCAATAGCGGACACTAAATTTATATATATATATATATATATATATATATATATATATATATATATATATATATATATATATATATATATATATATATATATATATATATATATATATATATATATTTGCAATTGCCTTTCAATTGCGCTTTTATTAAGAAGTATATGGTTAAAAATAGCTTTGCTCACTTGTTATGTATATTTCTTAAACCTTATAGCATAGCACAGTCAAATTTTCATCATTTTTAAATTATATTCTCTCTTCACTACTGCGGGATTAAGGCAAGGTTAATCATAAATTCTACTGTTTATTGAGCACTCACTACTTAAGCTCTGAATTCAGAGCACGTCAAACCCACTTCATTCCCATTATATATTTGCTTTTTTTTCTAGTAGAGAGGTGTTCTCGACACCTCTTTTTCGGCATTGTCTCCAGGTCTTACTGACTCTCTCATTTCAATACAGTGGTGATTCCCAGAATTTGGAAATTTTTAACTATAACTGGTAGTTAAGAATTTTCCCTGCCTTCTTCCCTTTTGCATTCTAATTACAACAACGCAATAGAAAATAGAAAGGAAGGTTGATTTAAATTACCAATGTTTGAGGATAAGAGAAAAGAGTATAAAGGATCTAATATCTGAATACTAACACTAATTACATCTGATACTACGTTTGTTTTAATACCATTTTTGTTCCTCTAAAAGTCAAAAATTCTTTTCAACATTCACAGTATTATTTTTAAAAAAAAATTTATTTTTATTTTAATTCTTTATTATTTTAAATTTAAATTTTTTTATTATTATTATTTTACAACTTTATATACCCGAGAAACGGAGTTCTATCTTCCCGAGATTGTACTGCCTGTTTCTTGCAAGCACATACTTTGTTTCCTTCAAATCCTTCGGCATAAAAGTTTTCTTGTTTCTAAGAGTAGGTCTCAATGCCAGAGGCTTCGAGGGAAGGTATGTTAATTTTTCAGTATAAGTTTTATAATCCATATAAGGTTTGCTAATTTTGATTTCAAGTAAAGCTCCTGGAATTAGAGGGTTTTGGCCAAACATCGGCTTGGATGCTGTAATTCCGCTATCTTCTATGGCAGCTGTTCTCAAACAAAATAATGCAAAAGGTAGGAGATCAATCCACTCCTGTTTATACTTAGATACCTCCGCGAGCGTAGTCCGTAAACAACTCAGCAGTGTCTTATGAGAGACCTCCAATGGTTACTCTCTGGTGAATAGCTGCTTGACGTTACATGCTTTATTCCTAATATTTTGCACACACCTTGGAAAAGTCCTGAATCAAACTGAGGTCGCTTATAAGAATTTTCATCACTTCTTCTACGGGGAACATTTCCCGTACCATAGTATCAGCTATAATCTTTTTTTTCTGCGTTTTTCAGAGGAAAAGACCATATGTACCTGGAGTAACTGTCTAAAATGGTTAATAAATATTTATACCCTCTTCATTCCGGCACCTTAAGAATGTCAACATGAACTATTTGAAACTTCTCGGATGCCTCCTGAAACTTCTTATATTCTGGGTTAATGTTCTTAATGAGCTTTGCCCTTTGACAAGGATCACACGTTCTCACAAACTCCTTCACTTTTGCATTCATATTTTTAAACAAATTTGATTTCACCACCGTTCTTTAAACTCCTAGGTGCCCCCTTCCATGGCAATACTCAGTCATTTCCTTTTCGCACCTTTCGGGTAAATACACTCGATAATAACCCAGTGATATATCAACATAAAGCTCTACGTCGGTATCTCTAAACCAAAACTTTTTTCGCTAGATTTAATGCAGTTGTTCCTTCACCTGTAATATATCTTTTTAATTCTTCATCGCCTTCCTGAGCCTCCTTTAACTTTTCGTAGTTTATTTCCCTTCTAAATTTATTTAAAGAATCGGCGGAACTAATTTTAAATAGTTCTCCAAATGCAGAAGCCTTCATTTTGATTTCACTCGGGAGGTTAGAGATGCTCGATTTTGTTCTCTGAATTTCGAACTTTTGTTTACTACTTTTAATAACAACCAGTCCTCTAGGTATTTAATTTAATACGCTCCGCCTCTTCTAGGCTGGCTACCTTAAGCCTCTCCTCTCTTGTAGTAGGCGAAAATTCTATCTGCATCTTCTGCCTCCTCATCATAGACTGGATTTTCTAAATACCTGGATAGGTAGTCAGATAATACGTTTTCAGATCCTTTTATATTCTCTAACTCTACGTCAAATTCGGAGGTAAAGACTAAATATCGTTTTTCACGCGTGTTCAACGCTGACGAGTCTACTTTTTTGATGAATGACTGCTTGATCGACAGGCTATCTGTGAGTGTTTTCACTTTTCTCCCTAGCATGAGGTATGAGAATTTATATAATATCCTTTTTATTACAAGGAGTTCTTTGCTAAACACCGTATAAGACCTTTCAAGCGTTTCGAAAACCGCCCTATAGAATTCCAAAGGTTTTCTCTCTTCATTATCTAGGAAAATGGTACCTGCAGTAGCTACGTCGCTTGCATATGTGTAGATAATCAGAGGAGTATTTCCTTCGGGGTACACTAGCTCAACTGCATCTTGCAACGCTGACTTCTCTCCTTCAAATGCTAAACCCTCTGAATCGCGCTTCCACTTTATTTTTCTTGAACTGAAAGGTTTTCCTCTCAATTCACGCGCAGTGGTTCTAGAATATGAGCCAAATTTGGAATGCAAGAACGGAAGTTAAGCGACCCTAGAAATGATTTGAGTTATTTAATCGTCTTAGGCTTTGGAATTCTTTTAATAACCTCGACTCTCTCTGCATTCAGTTTCATGTCGCCGCTGGATATGTCTTATCCTGCTTTTCATCAATCATGCTCTTTGATCCATTTAAATAAATTTCGTAGTAAGAAAATCGTTCCAACACTTTCTCCAGTATTTGTTTATGCTCTTCTTTCCCTTCGGTAGCAATTAATATGTCATCTATACAAACAACAGCCTTTGGAAGGTCAGCCAGCATTATGTTCATAAATCTGAGAAATGCGCCAGGCGTATTGCAATGGTCCTCGACAATTGTGTTATACTCGTAGCTAAAACTTCCAAAATGAATATTTATTGTGAAGTACTTTTTACTTTCGTCATGCAATGGAAGATTATAAAAGGCTTTTGTTAGATCCAGTTTGGCAAAATTTTTGCATTTTGCAGTCATATCGTCTACATCCTCGAGGTTTGGGAGTGCGTAGCAATCTCTAGTTGATATTGCATTTAGTTGCCTCAGGTCTGCAACTACCCTCACCTCTGTCTCGTCCTTTTTAAAACATTTAAGGGGAAACCTCTTCGCTGTTGCTTCTCCTTATTACTCCTACTTCGAGCAACTTTTGCAGCCCTGCCTTTGTTTTATTGCATAGACTAGCAGGGAGCTACCGTGCTTTAAAATTGATGGCCTTCCCTTTTACCTTAATTTGGTAAGGGAAACTACTTTTAAGCTTTTGCCGAACCCTTTCAGGTAGAGGACTTCCTACGGATGCCTGCGAGTCTTTGCCTGGAGTGACGTCTTTCTTTTCATTCATCCTTCTGATCGTACTCGTGCTGTTGCCAAATTTCGCCCATTCATTCATTTGCTCAATTTTTAATTTCGAGTTTAATTTTAGACAAGGGCTTTCAAATAAATGTTTAAAAAGTATTAATAAACTGGGCAAGAGATAGAATAGAGTTATTCAACAAATTACAAGATAGTTTAAGAATATAGCCAGGAAACTTACAAACTAAAATTTCATTATTATTAAGAGAGTTTCCAACTAGTTTAATACTAAAATCTGTTTCTGCGTCAATTAGTATGCTTTCCATAAAATTTAATTAATATACAATTGTCACTACATAAAAAATCTAAACCTAGCGCTTATAAAAGCTCCTCATACCAATATCAATGCTTAATGTCTCTCTGCCATATACTTCTACGGAAGTTTCGTTAGCAGCTATCAAGTTCCTCACTATCTCACCCATTTTTTCCTTTGCACTTATAGGGATTACGCTTAAAACTGCACAACAGTGGATCATGAATAGCCTACCTGCTACTTTGCTTTTTACCTTATAAAAAGGATAATTTGCTTTATTCATTAACTTTTCCGAAGCATTCCATTCCTTGTTCACAATGCTCACTTTTATCTCTAAAATGATGTGGCTTATGCCCTTTCTCTTATATATCTTGCTCTTTTCTGTCTTTGTTAATAAAATTTTTATTATTACTTACCTGTAATTCCTTTAGAATTCCTAGATTAAAATAAACACATTCGTTGTATTCTCCGTTTTTGCTGTTATGATTATATTCTTCATTATTTTTACACACACTAATAACGTTATTTATACACTCAAATCCACTATTATTATTATTATTATTATTATTATTATTATTATTATTATTATTATTATTATTATTATTATTATTATTATTATTATCATTATTATTATTATTGTTATTATTATTATTATTATTATTATTATTATTATTATTATTATTATTATTATTATTATTATTATTATACTATTATTATTCATTATCATTATTATTCATTATCATTATTATTCTATTATTATTATTATTATTATTATTATTATTATTATTATTATTATTATTATTATTATTATTATTATTATTATTATTACAATTATTTCTATTTCCATTATCAGTGTTATCATTATAATTATCATTATCATTATTATTTCTTCTATTATTACTTTATTATTATTATTATTATTATTATTATTATTATTATTATTATTATTATTATTATTATTATTATTATTATTATTATACTCTTTAAAGGACTCATAATTAACTAACTCTTTCTGTCTTCATTTACATTTAACTCACATCTGTAACGTATAGTGAATGTTTGGCTTACTATTATGACGTCAGCGACGCCCGCAAATCTCACCGTCTGCTTCTCTTTACGTTAAAGTCTAATGGTCGTCGTCTTCGCTCTTTTCCCGAATTGTCAGTTTTAGCGTTGAATTTGGTCGCTCTCATGGATTTATTTTCTTTCTTCAACAGCGGTGCCAAAGCACACTGTACGAATTTTCGATAATATAAACAAAGATCTCCATGTCCTTGAAGTCCTGCGTGGTTTCGGCTAGTGTTGCTATTTCTTGCACTATGCCACGTCTTGTAAATTCTCCGTAGCCTCTTGGATTTTCCTTTTCATTGCTATCGATGTACATTTCTTTTGGCTATGAAATCTACGTTTCTCGAAAGATTCTTCATTTGTTTCATTATCTCAGAATGACTTTTTATTAATTCCCTTAAACAATAGCTGTCTTTCTTGTCTTCTTGGCCACGCGTATTGTGCTTTCTCGCAAGGACAACGCTTGCCCCCATCCTTTCCTCCGGTGGGGGAAAGGATTTTGATCTCCTTCGAGAGTGGAAAACATTCGATACATACTGTCTGCGATTCGCACTATTTCTTCTATTGATGCATTCTCTATCATAGTTTGGAACGAAATTTGAATGGGGATTTGTATGTCAAGTAAAATTTGTTTTCTCATGAACTTCGTGACGTTGTTCAACAGCAACGAATAATTAAAGTTTCCAAATGCATTTCTAACTCGTTCCAAATTTTCGAATGGCCTCTCGACTGGTTTTAACCCGTGTTTCAAAACTGAGCGTACACTCTCTCGGATACATGGTGCATACGTGGCTTCAATGTTCAAGTAGCAAATCTCTGTAACTGTTGTTTCTGGAAGGGAATGTTAATTTAGCAGTTAGCTTGGTGGGTAATATTATAAATAACAATTTCACATTCTATTTAGGATCATGAACGGAATACAATTTAAATATGTTGTTTATGGCATTTCCCCAGTTGATTGCGTCTGTTTCGTAAAATCGGGACAAATCGTTTGAATATAGTGACCGTTGTTAGGTAGATTGCTTTCGTGGGGGAAATCAGAGGAGTTGGGGGGTTCTCTTCTTCTGCTCTTGCATCTTGAAGTTGTGGCTTGGGGGGATGGTTCTCCTACCTCTCGCTAAAAGAATCATAGCAGCATGGTGTTAGAGAGGGAACTTCCTTTCTATTATGTGCGTCGGAGTCTTTGGGTAGGTTTCTTCTCCCTTTTCCCCTAGTGGACCTTGCTTTTGGGGGAGTTTTTCTAATGCGTGACATTTTCATGAGATTTCCTCAATATTACAATTTTCTCTATTTTCTTAAAGGGTCTGTTGGTTTAACCTCCACCTTCTTTTGCTTTTTTGTGGCTCCAAAAAAATTAACTGTCTTTTCACCAGAATTTGCAACTGCCTTGCAATTGCGCCGTTTAAGGAAAAATATAGGGTTAAGAATAGCTTTGTTCACTTATTATATTTATTTCTTAAACCTAATAGTATAGCACAGTCAAATTTTTATAATTTTTAAACATTATTCTATCTTCACTACACGGGATTCAGGTAAGGTTAATCATCATAAATATAACAGTTTATTGATCACTAGAAACTTGAGTTCTGAATTCAGAGCATGTCAAACACACTTCATTATTTTATTTAAAGCTTTATTTGCTTTGCTTGGAAGAGAGGTGTTCTCGACACCTCCTTTATGGCACTATCTCGTGGCCTTACTGACTCTCTCGTCTGGGCTTTCTCCTTTCGCTCTCATCCTTTTCGAATTTACCAATCCTGTTCGTCTTTAATATAACCTGATATATATATATATATATATATATATATATATATATATATATATATATATATATATATATATATATATATATATATATATATATATATATATATATATATATATATATATATATATATATATATATATATATATATATATATATATATATATATATATATATATATATATATATATATATATATATATATATATATATATATATATATATATATATATATATATATATATATATATATATATATATATATATATATATATATATATATATATATATATATATATATATATATATATATATATATATATATATATATATATATATATATATATATATATATATATATATATATATATATATATATATATATATATATATATATATATATATATATATATATATATATATATATATATATATATATATATATATATATATATATATATATATATATATATATATATATATATATATATATATATATATATATATATATATATATATATATATATATATATATATATATATATATATATATATATATATATATATATATATATATATATATATATATATATATATATATATATATATATATATATATATATATATATATATATATATATATATATATATATATATATATATATATATATATATATATATATATATATATATATATATATATATATATATATATATATATATATATATATATATATATATATATATATATATATATATATATATATATATATATAGGGGGAGCATGTAGCGCCATCCGAAGCGATGAAAGTACCCCCCACTGGGCTTAACCGCGGAGTGATAGGGTGGGCTAGACCTTCCCCTTTCGCTCCGTTGCCCTTTGGTTCGCTCCTTTTCACGTTTCACCTTCTCAGAGGGTCTCTAGTGTACCCTCGTCCCACATGGGAGTGTCTATGCTCCCACTTCTCCTTCCCCCAACTCCCTTCTCACGTTCCTACAAATTTACAAACGCTTACACCTACATTACCTTTAATATGCAAAAGAAAAATGGCGAAACGTAGAACTGCCTCGGAGATGCTACGAGGGGCGGCATCCAAAGAATGCCCCTCATCCACTCCTTCCCCCATCACCACTTGGGAGTTGGTGGCCTCCGGTGATGGGGTTGGTGCCACCAAGACCTCTATGCCGGCTTGCCCTGGTGCACGATCTTCTTTTTTCATAAACTTTTGCAACATTCGCGGTCTCTTTACTAATTTCCACTTTGTCGAACACCACCTCTCTTCTTCTAAGCCTCATCTCTTGTTCTCAACTCAAACTTAGGTGTCTGAGTGCTCTGACAGCAAGCCCTACTCTGTTTCCTCCTACTGTCTCTATCCTCAATTTTCAGCCAAAGGCGGATGTTGCGCATATGTGCGCAACGATGTTGTCTGTTCTCGTGTCTCTAATTTGGAGTCTTCTGAATTCTCTACCTTATGGCTTAAACTTTCTTGCAACTCTACAACTAAATTTATCTGTTCTGTCTACTTATCTCCTAACTCTACTGACTATCCAAAATTCTTCGACTATCTTAAACTCCAAAATAGAGCACATTCTTTCTTCTTCTCCTTTCTCTGAAATCATCATATTAGGTGATTTCAATGTTCACCACCGCCAATGGCTTTCATCTAGTTCTCATGATCCAGCTGGTGAACTCGCCTTCCAATTTTCTATCCAGAACAACCTTGAGCAGTTGGTGCAACTCCCTACCCGTATCCCTGATCGTCTTGGTGATGAACCCAACATACTTGATCTTTTCCTAACTTCTTATCCTTCTCCTTATACTGTTAAACTCTTTCCTCCTCTGGGTTCATCCGATCACCTTCTTATCTCTGTATCTTGTCCTGTCTCTTCAAGTCTTCCGCAAGAACGGCCCCCGCCTTCGGACGAGGAGACGTTTCTGGCATTTCGGTGCCACTAACTGGTCTGACTTGCGGTTGTACTTCTCTGATTTTCCATGGAATGATTATTGTTTCCGTGGGAGGGGTCCCTCGGAGTGTGCTGAGCGCATAACCGAGGTGATTCTCTCTGGCATGGAGGCGTACATTCCATATTCTTTCCCTTCTACTAAACCTAACAAACCTTGGTTTAACTCTGCTTGTTCTCGTGCTATCCGCCGCAGGGATGCTGCCTTCAGGGATTACCGTCGTCTTCAAACTCCAGAAACTCATGCATACTTATATTTCATCCCGGAATCGTGCAAAATCTATTCTTCGTAATACTAAAAACTCCTTTCTCCGCTCAAAATGCAATAATCTTTCTGGTTCCTCTTTCCTCTTGCCCTTTCTGGCATTTTGCAAAAAATGTCAACTCTAACTTTGCTTCTTCCTCTTTCCCTCCTTTAGTATCTTCTGACGGCACAACTGCCGTTTTGCCTTCTCTAAAGCTGAACTCTTCGCTCAAACTTTTGCTTCTAATTCAACCTTAGACGATTCCGGAGCTGTTCCTCCTCCTTCCAACCCCCTCCAACTCATTTATGCCTAAAATTAGAATTTCTTCTAAAGACGTCATTTCTGCTCTCTCTGAGCTTAACACTAAGAAGGCGTACGGTCCTGATGGTATCCCTCCTGTGGTTCTCAAAACTTGTGCTTCCGAGCTTGCACCCTGCCTTGGTAAACTATTTCGTCTATGTCTTTCTACTTCAACCTTCCCTTCTTGCTGGAAACGTGCGCTCATTCAAGCCTGTGCCGAAGAAGGGGGACCCCTCTCAACCCTCTAACTACCGTCCAATTTCTTTAACCTCCGTTCTTTCTAAAGTTTTCGAATCTCTATCCTTAACAGGAAGATTTGGAAACATCTCAATTCTTCTAATCTTATCTCTGATCGCCAGTATGGCTTTCGTAAGAAACGCTCTACTGGTGATCTTCTTTCCCTTCTCTCTGACTCTTTGGTCCTCCGCTCTTCGGCATTTCGGTGAATCTTTTGCTGTGGCGCTGGACATATCGAAAGCTTTCGATAGAGTCTGGCACAAAGCTTTGATTTCCAAACTTCCCTCTTTCGGAATCTATCCTTCTCTCTGTGACCTTCTCTCTGATTTCCTTTCCTGGTCGTTCTATAGCAGCTGTTGTAGACGGCCACCGTTCATCCTATAAATCTATTAATAGTGGTGTTCCTCAAGGATCTGTCCTATCCCCAACACTTTTTCTGCTTTTCATTAATGACCTTCTCTCTAATACTTCATCTCCTATCCACTCCTATGCTGATGACTCCACCCTTCATTACTCTTTTCATTTTGAAAGACGCCCCTCCCAGCAACAGTTAATAGAGGCAAGGAGGGTGGCCTTGGAGCAACTAACCTCTGATCTATCTCTCATTTCAAATTGGGGCAGAGAAAACATGGTCGTTTTCAATGCCTCAAAAACTCAATTCCTCCATCTCTCTACTCGACACAATCTTCCACACAACTACGATATCTTCTTCGAAAACACACAACTCAAACCTTCATCTCTCCTTAATATTCTCAGGTGTTTCTTTTTCTCGTGATCTTTCTTGGAAAGATCACATTACCTCTCTTTCTAAACAAGCTTCTAAGAGGTTGGGTGTTCTGAGGCGCCTTCAGAATTTCTTCACACCACCCCAGTTGCTTGCTCTGTATAGGGGTGTTGTTCGCCCCTGTATGGAGTATGCGTCACACATCTGGGGTGGTTCCACACATACAGCTCTCTTGGAAAAGGTGGAGTCTAGAGCTTTTCGCCTTATCAACTCTCCTGCTCTCACTAATTCTCTCCAATCTCTTTCTGCCCGTCGAAATTGTTGCGTCACTCTCTCTTTACTATCGCTATTACAATGGACACTGCTCTTCTGAACTCTCTCGTCGCATACCTCCTCCATTGAGAAGGGCTCGTGCGACTCGTCTTTCTACACAGTCTCATCCTTTCTCTGTCCAACTCTCTGACCCCAGACTTAACCGCTATGCTCAATCTTACATGTACTCTACTGGTAAAGTCTGGAACACACTTCCTTCATCTATTTTCCCAACTTCCTATGACTTAGCACCTTCAAACGCCGTGTATCAGGTCATGTCGGCCGTTTAATTTTTCCCGACTTTCCCCTAACTCTGGTGGAATATTGGTAGGCCTCTGGCCTTTTCCCACCAAAGATGATATATATATATATATATATATATATATATATATATATATATATATATATATATATATATATATATATATATATATATATATATATATATATATATATATATATATATATATATATATATATATATATATATATATATATATATATATATATATATATATATATATATATATATATATATATATATATATATATATATATATATATATATATATATATATATATATATATATATATATATATATATACACTGAGAGAAATGAGTATGATAAATTTTAAAATATATGAAGATTTGGAAATTATAAAAATATTTATTTTCAAATGTAATGTATATATCATAGACTTATAATATTTATTTTCGATATAATAATTTTGACTGTTTTTGAAATAAATCTGCAAATATATTCACCGATTATATTAATTTTAAATATACAAAAATATTTCTGTCACCATAAAACTATTTCTGTTAATCTCTGTTATTTTAGCGCTAAAAGGTTTTGCTTTAGCAACTTGAAATATGGCGTCTTTTGTAGGCGTTTATTGATATTATGTTTATGTGATAGTGATACTTTATTTTTTTGTGCGAGGTAGAATAATCTGTCGAAGAACTGTGAATGATTAGGAATTTGCCTTGAATTGTTTTTAAAGGTCAGATATATATTTTTGGCGTGTAAATGCCCTAAGATGTCAAACTAAAAGTAGGTCTGAATCTTAAATAGTTGGCCACACAGGCCGATTATATATAGAACTAGAGTTCAGTTTTTGGACTAAATCTTTACAATGGTGTTGACAAAAGGTGTTTAAACAGATTGTATGCTACATTCAATGAAATTAAAAGTTCAGTTTCTTATATAAATAATTCAAATGCATTTAAAAAGATTGTTAAAACTTAGGCCCGTAAATTGTTCCCAAGGTCAATTTTTACCTAAAAATATAGGTTTTGATGAAGGTATTTACCCAGCTTAGTCATGAGAAAATGAGTGTATAAGAAAATAAGACAATCAGAAGCCACAGGGACCTACCAAGACTGCCCCAGTCAACAAAATGCTAAACTTGACATTCACCATGCATAATGATCCACCCCAGATTCCTATTTTCCCATTCAAATAATCAACTTGATTCCATTATTTTACAGTATATGCAGCATGGAATTTATTACAAATCATTAGATTATATCATCAAATCTAACATGCAAAGTCACCAATATCCCAAAGTAATGTCAAATCCAAGATACACAGCCCCAAAAAGCCAAGTCAATCTTACTATACCTTCATCATTCATGTATTGACTTTTAAGAAAGGTTGGATAAATATATTGATCCAACAACTTTTCTTAAAGATTGAAAGAGTTACTGTCAACAATAGCCTATGGTAAACTATTCCAAAAATCAACTCTGTTACTAAAAAATACTTTTCATATCCACAGGGTAAGCTTTCTTCTTTATCTTTTTATTATGAAACCTGGTTGGTCTACTGTATAATAAAAATAAAAAAAAAAAAAAAAAAAAAAAAAAACTATATATATATATATATATATATATATATATATATATATATATATATATATATATATATATATATATATATATATATATATATATATATATATATATATATATATATATATATATATATATATATATATATATATATATATGGTAATTATAGTATTCACAGTAGTGTTTTTTTCTATGAGACCAGGTTGCTGAAACTAAGAAAACATACTTATTTGTTGCGGGTTTAACTGGAATTATGGGTAGGGATTTGAAACTAAACAACATAGCCTTCAAGTTTCTATTATGACAAGTTGTGAGATAATTAGTTATTGGTATTACAAAAAAAAATTCAAATTCTTTTTACAGCTATTTTGTATATATATATATATATATATATATATATATATATATATATATATATATATATATATATATATATATTATATATATATATATATATATATATATATATATATATATATATATATATATATATATATATATATATATATATATATATATATATATATATATATATATATATATATATATATATATATATATATATATATATATATATCGAACATGAGATTAGGCCTTTTATTGGCCATTAGGCGTAGTTTTAATAAAGTGGTTGGTGGCTAGGTTAGGTCTATTTGCTGGCCTTTAGGCATAGTTTTACCCTTTTAGTCCAAGTTAGGTTAAGTTAAACTAGTTTTTTAGATCTAATAAACTAGTAAGACAATCTGAACTTAAAGGGTAAAACTATGCTTAACAGCCAGCATATTAACCTAACCTAACAAAAAAATCCACTGTTCGTTAACTATGTCTAACTGCCAACAAAAAGGCCTAACCTACCAAAAACTATTTTGTATATATATATATATATATATATATATATATATATATATATATATATATATATATATATATATATATATATATATATATATATATATATATATATATATATATATATAATTTTTCCCTCCGAAATAGCTATAAATTTTAATGGCAATTTCTATACCTACACTCATGTTACAAACTCGTAGTGTCCCTATACATAGTTCCAAACAAACTTGCAATGCGTAGTTCCAGTCGAGCTTGCAACTTGTAGGTATGTTGGAAATAGTGAATTTTTTTAAATATACAAAATACAAGTGATTTTTTTAATTTAAGTAAAATTATTTTATATTCAAGTAATACTGTAATAAAATAATTTAATTATTCTGTGTTCTTCAAAATTTTCCCCAGTTTTTCCAAACATTTTACCCTAGGAAAACTAAGGTGGTAAGAGCTACCCATGCCAACCCAGCAGGGAAGTCTTATAAACTTGAGAGATATGTAAATTAAATTTCTTAAAATGTAATTTTTTTTTTTTTACATTTTTGCTATTTATTTTTTTACATTACATAAAGGTGTTTAAAATTTAAAAGGTTAGAAATGTATTATTTTTTTTTTTTTGAATTGTTGTAGATATACTTTTAGAAACTTCATGTTCCTCACAAAGGGAAAATTCTCTATGAATAAAAAATTCTGATAGCAAATAAACCAATTAATATATCAAACTTTTTAGGTGTATTAATTTTATCTTCCAGTTTGCTTTGTTTAAAAAATAATCATATCAAAAACTAGATTTTTATTATTTCTCTTATTTCATTAATATTGAGTGCCATTTCAACCTTTATAACGCTTTAGTTCAATCTTAGTAGTTCTTCTTCCTTTTCTTCTAATTTCACTTCCCATGGAGGCATAAGACAGATTTTACTACTTCAAAAGAAACTTAAGGTTATATATATATATATATATATATATATATATATATATATATATATATATATATATATATATATATATATATATATATATATATATATATATATATATATATATATATATATATATATATATATGAGTGTCTTAAAGTTATGAATTCCCAGTATATTGAGTGGATGGAAAGTATAAACATTTATTTAAAAAAAATAAAATAGACTGAATTTTTCTTCATTTATTTATATTTTTCTCCTTAGTCTGAATTTGGCATTGCTGCTATGGAATTATCAAACCTCGCCTCTGCCTCTCAGTTAACTATATCCATTGAAGCAGTTGAAAATTTGATGTTGATTTTCAATGATGAGGATCATATTGATGTTGGCAGTATGCACAAGAATGTTACACGGTCGTCGTTACTTCTGGATTATACATATGTTTAATGCTCCTAGAAAGCTGGTAAGACACAAGCCATTCTCCATTCATATTATAGTTAAATCCTTCATTCAAGTAACATGCATGAAAATCTTATACTTTTTACTATTAAAATTCATTTTATACTTACCTGTTGTCTATCCAAGAAGTCTATCTAGATTACTTTGAACCTATTACATCCATTACTATTCTTTACAGAAGTAGCCACTTTGGCATTATCTGCAAAATTCTAAACAATACATTTAAGTTCTTTATCCAAATCCTTTATATATATTAGGAACATATATATGATTTATACCAATTTAGTAGTACATACTGTCTTCTATTCTTCAACCACTCTTTAATCCAACCATGCAATACTCCATGTATACCACATTGTGATAACTCAAGCATCAATCTTATATAGGGTACCTTATCAAAGGCTGTGCGGAAGGAAATAAAAATATTTAACATCAGCTGTATCACTCCTGTCAATGAAGACAGTAATGTATTCCATTAATTTTGAAACGTTTGTCTGACACTATTCACCCTTTATAAAACAATGTTTGGGATCATTGAGTATTTTGTTATAATCTAAATGTTTCTCTTCACAACTTTTCAAAACTTTTATGATCAGAGATGTTAACTTAACTAGCTAATAATTTCCTAAATCTTCCTAACTACTTTCATTAATAGGCACAAGGTATGTTATTTTCCATGCCTTTGCATTCCTTTAAAATTCTCCCATATACACCATGTAGACCTTCAGTTTTATTTGTATCAATACAATGCAGTAAAGATTCAGTTTCTTTTGCCTCTGTTTCACATTCTGGAAGTCTGTTTACTACATTCATACCAGAAATATAAGGCTCTAAATATCTAATCTTTCTTTAATAAACATGGACGCAAAATAAAACATTTGGAAAATGTTAACCAATTCTTTATCTGAGAATAAAAAAATTTTCCTAAATTTTAAGTGGACCAATTGTACTATTTTTGCTTTGGAATTTATTAAAGCAAAATTTTTTTTTTTTAGGTCTTTATTACTATTCCTTTCTAAACTAATTTTGCCATTCTTTTTTCATTTCTTACTAACTGGCTTGTATATTAATATATATATATATATATATATATATATATATATATATATATATATATATATATATATATATATATATATATATATATATATATATATATATATATATATATATATATATATATATATATATAATATATATATTATTTGTTATATTTTATTTAGCCAATGCGGATGAGAGATGCGGATTATTTAAATGCGGATATTTATTTTTTTTTGGGATAATTTTTTTATGGGATTAATAGGATGCGGATATATATATTATATATATATATATATATATATATATATATATATATATATATATATATATATATATATATATATATATATATATATATATATATATATATATATATATATATATATATATAATCTATCACTTTTCCCACTTTCGTGAGGTGGTGCCCGCCACAATTCCCTTACAAACATAACTATTCTTACCTTTCAACGCTTTCACCACCTCCCTCCATCTCTGTCTCCACAAATCTTCTACCCTCGTCTAAACTCAAATTCCTTCCATCAAAATCACTCTCACTCCATCCATCCATCTCCACTTCGGCCTTCCCCTCCCCCTACCCTTCCCCTATCTACATCGGATCTACGTACCTTGCCAAACCATTCTGTTCTCTTTCATTCTTCACATATGTCCAAACCATTTTAGCACACCCTCCTCCTCTCTATCAATTACCCCCTTCTTCCATTTACACATCTCCCTTATTCTTTCATTTCTAATCCTATCAATCCTTCTCAATTTATATATCGCTCTCAAATCTTTCATCTCAAAGACATTGAAACTTTTTCTCGACCGAGCACTTATCGTCTATGTTTCACACACATACAATACAGAAGGTGAACACATACATTCAAACATTCTTATCTTTATTTCTTTCGAAATTTTTTCTTTCTTCCATACTTTTCTTAGGCCCCCCAATACTTTCATTCCTTCTACCACTCTGTTCTTTATTCCTTTTTCCGTCCCACCCTTACCTTCCACCCAACATTACTAGATATTTGAATTCATTCACCTCCTCAAGTTTCCATTCTCACACTTCTACAAACCAATTCCTCCCTCCACATTTCCTCATCCCCACCTCCAATCCTCATAACTTTATTCTTCGCTGGATTGAATTTCAATCTCGTGTTTGCACATTTCCCTTCAAACTCTCTCACAAGTATTCTCATCTTTTCTCCAGATTCTGCCACCAACACATGCCGCATCATCTGCAAAAAGTAAAACATTCACTTCACATTCACCCTCCATATTTCTCAACGTAATACTCTTCCCTTCTCTCTCCATTTTTCTAAGTAAACCATTCATCAATAGATTAAATAACATGGAGATATTACAAACCCCTGTCTCAATCCCACTCCTATGCTAAACCAATCCGATAGTTCTCTCTTCACCCTCACTCTTGATCTACAATTCGCATATATATACATTATATATATATATATATATATATATATAATATATATATATATATATATATATATATATATATATATATATATATATATATATATATATATATATATATAATATATCTAATTTGCGGATGGCGGATGTCGAATTTTGGAGAAGTGCGGATGCCGGAATGCGGATGTTGAATTTTCGAAAGATGCGGATGCGGATGCGGATGTTGAATTTCCGAAAGTGCGGATGCGGATGCGGATATGTTGAATTTTCGAAAATG
>SEYY01012065.1:22500-24158 GCA_009176605.1 Armadillidium nasatum | reverse complement strand
TATATATACATACATACAGATATGTTAAAACTGCGAAACGGTAATGTGGTTAATCTAAGGAATTACAAGTTTCCAAAGTCGAATGGCAAAAAGAAGATATTTGGCTCCGGGGGGGCAGGAGGTAAAGTGAAAAATATTTAAAAATTAAATAATGACTTAGACAAAGTTTTTATTTTATTTTATTTCAAATAAATATTCTTTCTTTCTTTCTAATATATATATAGTATATATATATATATATATATAATTATATATATATATATATATATATATATATATATATATATATATATATATATATATATATATATAATATATATTGAATATATATTTATTCGTATATAATGATTATAATATATATATATAATATATATATTATATATATATATATATATATATATTAATATAATATATATATTAATATTTTAATTTTTAATATTTTTATATATATATATATATATATATTTATAATATAGATAAATTAAAATTATTTTAAATAATATAAAAGGTCAAGAGGAAACCTTCGAACTCATAACTTTATATAGTAAAATTTCAAAATTGCAAAATTTTTTTTTTTTTTTTTTTTTTTTTTTTTTTTTTTTTTTTTTTTTTTTTTTTTCAATTCTTCTTCTTCTTCCTTTTGTTGTTGTTATTATTATTATTATTATTATTAATATTATTATTATTTTATTAATCATGAGAAAAAGTATGCAAGAAGAGAGGTAAAACAGCATTTGTTTCAAAGAAAACATGTTAATGTTTGTGTAATATCTGGTCCTAATTTTCCAGAATTTAAAAGGGGACCCTCCAACCAAGGGGGTTGGAGGAAAAATTTCCCCCAACTTTTTTTAGTAATATCTTTGCTGTTTCTAAATATATAAAAGGCTTTTCATAATTCTAAACGGTTCCTGAGGAAAAAGATTTTTCAAGTAACTCATGTCGAATCACCTAGAATATGGCGGCATATGGCAACCCCCCCAAAAATTATTATTATTATTAATATTTTTTTAATTTTTTATATATTTTTTATAGAAAATAATTTTTTGATTCCAAATATGTAATTAGTTTTTCATAATTCCAAATGGTTACTGAAATTTGACCACTCAAACGTGGAATGTTGCATATTGACAATTATTTGATTTTCCGTGATTTTCTCGAAATAAAACATTTCAGAGAAAAAAAAAAAAAAAAAAAAAAAAAAAAAAAAAAAAAAAAAAATTCCAGTGATATTTTTCAAACTTTTTTTTTTTAAAAAAAAATAATAATAAAACTAATAAACATTCAGAGAAATTTTAAAAAAAAAAAAAAAAAAAAAAAAAAAAAAAAAAATCCCCAGTAATATTTTTCAAACTTTTTTTTTTTTTACTATTGTATTAAAAACAGTTAGAGGAAGACATATTCAAAGTGTAATCCCAAAAAATAAGCGAATCACAAAAAAATTCATTTGAAGTCTAAAAATTTAAAAAAAAAACAAAAAAAGCACGAAAACTTCAAAATTTCCGATGACTTTGGGCAAACTTTAAACCAGTGCTTCCCAAAGTAACGTTGGCATTAGCGCCCACTGGTGGCCGTTCAGAGGGAGGAAAAACTTTTTGATTTAGGTGGGTGCTGAAGGGAACGAAGTGGGTATCTGTTTTATTCGTATAATTATAAAACTA
>SEYY01012065.1:0-2500 GCA_009176605.1 Armadillidium nasatum | reverse complement strand
GAGTTGCTCTCTTCTTATCTTCCGATTCCATTGTTGTGGATCTGGATAGAATTTCCCAGTGGGTCGTCTCAACATGTGAAATTCAACTCTTTAAAAACTCAACTTCTTGAAATCTCCCTCTCAGAGACACCTCCAAACTTTTTTATTTCTTTCGATGGTTCTCCCACTCTCCTGTTGACAATATAAACATCCTTGGCCTTCACATAAACAAAAAATGTCTTGGAAACCTCATATTACAATGGTTGCTAGGGCGGTTTCATAGAAGCTGGGAGTTCTGTTTAGACAGCGAAAAAAATTTTCTTCCTCGCAGTTACTCCAATTATCAAGAGTCTCATCCGCCATTGTATAGAGCAATGTTCTCATATCTGGGGTAGCTCAGGTTTCACCAGTCTTTTGGATAGGGTTGAGTCAAAGGCTAAAAGACTTATAAACTGTTCCGCTCTTTCTAATTCTCTTGCTTCTTTATCTTTGCGACGTGATTGTGTCTTCTTTTTATAGTACACGCTGCAAATGCTCGAGGAACTATCCTCCGTGTACTTCTCTTTACGCGTCCTCGCGGCACAAGGGGTGCATGTGGCATGAATTTTTTTGACATAGGCAACTCCAGCTTCCGCTGTGTGCTTTTCTTTCCAGCCACTCTGTTTGTGGAACTCTCTCCATCTTCTGTATTTCCCTCCGCATTTAATCTCAATTTCTTTAAATCCCGCGTCTGCGCCCACCTAAGGAATTTGCGTTAGGTGGGTACTGTAGGGTGTTTTTTTCTGATTTGTGTCTTTTTTTTACTTTCATTTTTATTCTTTTAACACCCCCTTCTTGAATATGGCTTTGCCCGTGAGTGGTGGTGATGTGTAAAAAAGAAGAATAGCAAATACATAAAAATATATAATATTGATAGACTAAGTCTCTCAATAAAAAAGAATTCCAAAATTCTGAAGTCATTTAACTTAATTGAATGACTTAACTATACAAAATTTTTCGTTTAAACAAAGATTCTTAAACACATGTACAAATACCTAACACAAACATACATACATAGAGCACATACATAATAATAAATATAATTGAATGGCACATACATAAAAATACATAATATTGATAGACTTAGGATCTCAATAAAAAAGAATTCCAAAATTCTGAAGTCATTTAACTTCATGGAATGACTTAACTATACAAAATTTTTCATTTAAAAATGAGTGTTTTAGTTAAAAAGGATTTTCCCGAATTGCGGAAGTCTGGATTTTGTCAAGGGAATACATTTAAATTTTTAGTATTCATTTTCATGCTATTATTATTAATATTATTATTTATTATTTATTATTATTACGAAAATCACCATTATTATTTTTGTTATTATTATTATTATTATTTAGCTTTTAAATTGTATCTATTAATTAACTAGTGAAAGATTATTTTCATTTTAAATGGCATAAAAATAATTTTATATCTTCTTACCCCCAACTGATGTAGGTAAAATCATTTGAAATTCTTTATACTCGAGTGAAATAACAGTGACATTCATTGTCTCACTCGTGTTGAAATAAAAACCAGGAATCTTATTAGGCAACTTATTAAGTTCGTATTCGTTTTCTGGACCAAAAAGATTCGTTGCATAACCTGCTCTCTTAGTCACAAAATTGATCTAATAAAACAAATATATCTTAACAACAAAATAATGATAATAATAATAATAATAATAATAATAATAATAATAATAATAATAATAATAATAATAATAATATGGAGCATGACATTTGTTAGTTTTATTGTAAATATAAAAATATTATGCAAATTTAAATACATGATGCTAATTTTAAATGTGAATGTAACTCAAGAAATTGAGCAATATATATATATATATATATTTTCTCATCACCATATCCCGCATGAAGCATGGTGGTGTCGGTTGCAGAAATTATTCATATTCCTTCAACCGTACATGGGAAGGGAGAAATACTGGTTAAGAGGTTTCCCAGCCTCTTGAACCATAATTATGATTACGCCAATATGTCCAACACTTAACCACTGTACCACTTATATCACTATATAATATATATATATATATATAATATATATATATAATTTAATATATTATATATATATAATATATATATATATATATATAAATATATATAATATAAATATATAATTATATAGTGGTATATATATAATATATAATATATATATATTATATTTAAAACCACTATAATTAAAAATTTAAAAGTAAGACACTAAAAAGATACTCACATTGAAGATAAAAATATAATCAACAACGGAGGATTAAAACAAAAATAAAGTGGCAACATTTCAAAGACGCATTTCATCTCTCCCTCATCAGGCCAACAGTAAGAGAAAAATGAGAGAAAACAAAAAAAGAGCAGCTTGAAGTCAACTTCTAGGTAGCCAGAAGCAGAAAAAAGTAGCGCCAATTTAGAGTATTTTGTGTCTTAAAAATATTGAGGAGGAATTTTATAAAAATACTGTCAACCTCAAAAAATCCAGT
>SEYY01012064.1:17500-30000 GCA_009176605.1 Armadillidium nasatum | reverse complement strand
CTTCAACCCAATTGATCTTTTATGAGTGAAAAGATCCCTTCTTCGACCCTATTGATCTTTTATGAGTGAAAGAATCCCTTCTTCGACCCTATGGATTTGAGCATATTTGATAATTATAATATATATAATTATATATATATAATGGAAAAATTTATGCAAATTCTTTGTAACTACTAAATTATCCGCAAAATAATATATATATATATATATATATATATATATATTATATATATATATATATATATATATATATATATATATATATATATATATATATATATATATATATTATATATATATATATATATATATATATATATATTATATATATATATATATATATATATATATATATATATATATATATATATATATATATATATATATATATATATATATATATATATATATATATATATATATATATATATATATATATATATATATATATATATATATATATATTATATATATATATATATATATATATATATATATATATATATATATATATATTAATTATATTTCAAATAAATGATTTTTAAATTCATATTAATGATTTTTTTTATCTGTTGTAGGAAATTGCTGTGACGATGGTATTCCTCGATTTGATACAGGACTGTCGTTCTTCCTCTTTTTTATTGAATGGCAAATTTAAAGCTGTTCTTTTGTAAAATGGACAATCTGCTCTTTTGTTCAGATGCTGTTATCTTAAGCTTGCTTAAGGGCGATGAACTATCACTGGAATTCGAAACGAGGAATTAGCGCAATCTCAAGGCCAGAAGACTTGAAGAACAAATTAAATAATGAGGTAATAAATAGTTCTGATCTATGTTGTTGCAAGCCGGGGAGAGAAGATGACGATTCAGTTTGTTCTCGATAATTATACAAACACATCTGTGATTTCAAGAATTCGCGATAGCTGTGTCAATCCATGGTTAAACTTACTGCCAATCGTTCGGTATTTTAAGATCCAACCATCTATTGTCCCGTTTTCTTCGGGATTTTTGGAATTAACAGCAACTTTTAAAAAAATTTTCCACTTGCTAGCCCTACTCTCCGATCCGATTTCCTTTCTCTGATTCCAAGAGGAAGTTTACATTACAGTTGACTACAATGGTGTTTCGGCATTAAACTTGACATTGATTCTGACTTCTGATTCTTCCTTCATTTCTTACGTAAACGGTGAATATTTATTTTTGACGAGAAAACCGAGAATAACTGAACTCCTGCTGCAGCAAGTACATTTGTGAATATCTGGGTTGCTGGCGTAATGAGATTCCAGATATGTCCAGAGCTGCCATAAAATTTGGATTTTTAGATGATCTTCCTTGGTGATACTTTTCCGACATTTGAAGTGAATTTAAGAACTGTAGGATTAAAAGTACATTCGGCCATGTGCTATAAAGAAGGAAAACATTTTTTGATCATTCTTCTTTCTGTAAATACGTCTCTTTGCTGTTTTTCCTGTCACATTTCTTCAGTTGCTTTATGATTTTCTGTTCTGTTGCCCAGAGAACAAACTCATTGTTCTCTTCACCAGTGTAAATCTTCCTCTCTGTTCACTGGTTGTTCAGAAAATCTATTTTAGCCGTTTTTTGACAAGTTTTAATATGTTAGCACAACCAGTATCGAAAAGTGCTTTCATTCTTGCTTGAAATATGAAAATGCTTTTAATATTTTTAGATTTGGGCGTTGTGAAGTTTCTATAGCCTTAGAGAATGTCTAGTCATCATCGATGTCGAGAAATTTTCATTTTTAAAGTTCATTACCAATCCATAAACAATTTTTAATCAATTGATTCTATAAAAAATTTACATGAAAGTAAAAGTAAAATTACGCAACTCATCAAAATATAGAGGAATGCAAAGTTTCACTGTTGTAACTTGTAAGCTCTGTATTTTAAAATATTATGAAAAAATAAGGGGCAAAAATCTACGGACCCTGAAAGATATGGACAACATTCAGCAAATGCAAAACATGGCTTGAAAAGGAAAATTAATATTAAAATAAACAGATAAAATTTATAATGCTTGAACTTTTTTCCGGAGTGGAACAAGCTGGGATGGTGTGCATTTCAAAATTCGAAAAAAAAAAACATTTTCAGGGACACCACTATATATATATATATATATATATATATATATATATATATATATATATATGTATATATATATATATATATATATATATATATATATATATATATATATATATATAATATATATATATATAATATATATTATATATATATATATATATATATATATATATATATATATATATATATATATATATATATATATATATATATATATATATATATATATATATATATATATATATATATATATATATATATATATATATATATATATATATATATATATATATTATATATATATATATATATATATATATATATATATATATATATATATATATATATATATATATATATATATATATATATATATATAATATATATATATATATATATATACTTACTTGGACAAGTTTTATTTTCTGGACAAGTAGGACACGTTGGAGTTTCAGGACAAGTTGATGTTTCACTACACGTTGGGGTTTCAGGACAAGTTTGGGGTTCAGGACAGGTTGGGGGTTCAGGACAAGTTGGGAGTTCAGGACAAGTTTGGGGTAAAGGAAAAGTTGGGAGTTCAGGACAAGTTGGGGGTTCAGGACAAGTTGGGGTTTCAGAAAAAGTTGGGGGTTCAGGACAAGTTGGGGGCACAGGAAAAGTGCTGAGTTCAGGACAAGTTTGGGGTTCAGGACAAGTTGGGAGTTCAGGACAAGTTGGGGGTTCAGGATAAGTTGGATGTTCAGGACAAGCTGGGGTTTCAGGACAAATTGGGGGTTTAGGATAAGTTGGATGTTCAAGACAAGTTGGGGGTTTAGGACATCGGCATATGATATCTAAAACTGAAGGTATAATCCCTTGAGGAACTTTTTTAATCCTCGATTTTTCGCACACAGACAAACACAGAAGGAAGATCAAAGCAAAAGGTTTCAACCTCAACATTTTCCAATACTGTATATATATTATATATATATATATATACAATATATATATATATATATATATATATATATATATATATATATTATTATATATAATAATATATATATATATATATATATATATATATATATATATATATATATATATATATATATATATATATATATATATATATATATATATATATATATATATATATATATATATATATATATATATATATATATATATAAATATATATATATATATATATATATATATATATATATATATATATATATATATATATATATATATATATATATATATTATATATATATATATATATATATATATATATATATTATAGATAGGATATAGATAGATAGATAGATAGATAGATAGATAGATAGATAGATAGAGATAGATAGATAGATAGATAGATAGAAGATAGAGAGATAGATAGAGAGATAGAGAGAGAGAGAAGATAGATAGAAAGATAGATAGATAGATAGATAAATAAATAAATAGATAAATAGCCTTTTTCCCTACTCATTCTCCTCTCACGTGTCTTATGTCTCCGCCTGTGATTACACATGATCAAGTCCATGGAATCTTGAGAACTTTGAACATCAGGAAGACCATCGGCCAGGATGGCATTACTACTCATGCTTTGAGGGAGTGAGCGTCTGAGCTGGAGTCTGTTCTTATTCAGATCATCAATATTGCCTTAGACGTTCGAGGTCTAGTTTTAACATTACTTTCTTACCTTATTGATTTTTCCAATGCTTTTGACCAGGTGTGGCATGCATCCTTACTTTTCAAGCGTTCTTCCTTTAGGTTTTCTCCTTCAATATTCTTACTCATATCAATTTTTCTCTCAAATTGTTCCAGATCGGCACTAGTCGATGGAGCGACCTTTTCCTGTTTTCTGTCAATTGTGGTTTTAATCAAGGTTTTCATATATCTCCTACTTTATTCTTACTTATCATGGACGATTTTCTCAGCTCCACTTCTAGCACTGTTTATTTTTATGCCGATGACTCAACTCTCTTCTTCTCATTTCAAATCTTCTTTCTATTATGCTTCTAGTATTGCTTCTCGTTTCTAGCTTTCTGACTTTATTCTTGCCGATTTGGTTGAGATTTCCCTGTGAGGTCGCCTCATCCTTGTGAATTTCAACTCTTTAAACTCAACTTCACATCTCTATCTGAAAAACACCTCATAATTTTCCTATCTCTTTCTAAGGCTCTGTTTTCACCTGCAAACAATATAATTATTAATGGGCTGAAAATAAACAATCAACTTTCTTAGAAACATCATATCACAATGGTTATTAAAGTTGTTTCAATGAAGCTGGGAATATTGTTCAGATTATGGGGATTTTTGTCTTCTGAATAGTTGCTCCAATTATTTAAGAGTCCTATTCTCCCTTATATGGAGTACTGTTCACACATTTGGAGGGGAGGGATCCGGTTTCTCCCTTTTTTTTGGATAATATTGAGTCTTTGACTAAAAGATTAATGAAACTGTTCTCAACATTCAAACTCACTTGACTTTCTGTATCTGCGACCTGACGTTGGTGCACTTTCTCTTTTCCATAGGTTCTGTACCTATAGGTTCTCTAGTAAGAAATTGACGTTTCGCATTCCACCACCATTGCGTTGACATCGTAGCACAAGGGTGTCATTCTTTCCCATGAATTTAGTGTGAATGTAGTAAAGCCCAGACATGCCCGTTGAAGTGACCTCTTATTTCCAGCCAATTTTCTTCTGTGGAACTCTCGGCAATCATCTGTTTTTCATGCTGGAAAGTGCACACTTTCGAGATTTACGTTAGTCTCGGGGTTTGGTGCGCTTTCTTTTATTTTAAATTTATGCTCGTGAGCGGTGATAAACTGTATAGGGAAAAGAGGCAATGAAGAGCATTTTGATTTAAATTTTGAGGATTGAGCAAGATTTTGATTGAGTTTTTGAGGCACAGAAGATTTTGAGAAGTTTTTTGAAATTATTATTATTATTATTATTATTATTATTATTATTATTATTATTATTATTATTATTATTATATTATTATTTTTATAATTATTATTATTATTATTATTTATTAATATTATCTATTATTATTACCATTATTATTATAATTTTTAGTATTAGTAGTATTTTTATTATTTATTAATATTATTAATTATTATTATTATTATTATTATTATTATTATTATTATTATTATTATTATTATTATTATTATTATTATTATTAATTATTTTTATTATTATTACTTATTATTAATATTATCATTATTATTATTATTATTATTATTATTATTATTATTATTATTATATATTATTATTATTATTATTATTATTATTATTACATAATCTATAATAATTATATATATTATTATATATTTATCACACATTCAATCCACATACTTTACTATCTCTCTGTATATGTAACAACACCCTAAACAAACAAACATCAAATTATGGCAATGCAAAAACGAATAATAAGGCTAATTAGTGACAGCAGATATTTTTACAGTCATACACCACCTTTACTCAAAAAAAACTTAACATATTAAAATTTGATTGTCTTCTAAACCTCTCCCTCCTAAGGGAAACACACAAAGAAATAAACAAAAACACATGCAAATTCCTAAGAACAAACCATCAAAACAATCAAACTGAGAGAGGAATACTCTTAAGAAATAACACCAACCTTAAAATCCCTTTCTACAGACTTACTAAAGCACGACAAGCAGTAAGCTACACCTCCATCATACTATATAATAACCTCCCAAACGATATAAAATATGAAAGGTCAATAAAATCATATGACGGCAAAAACAAAAAAAAATGTACATAAGTTCGTATTGATCCAATATTATTATTATTATTATTATTATTATTATTATTATTATTATTATTATTATTATTATATATAATATTATTATATATATATTATTATTATTTAATATAAGTTTATGAATGAATTGTTATTTTATTGTTATTGTTATTATTATTATTATTATTATTATTATTATTATTATTATAATTATTATTATTATTATTGTCTAACTGTACATATGCATAATTAATAATAATAATAATAATAATAATAATAATAATAATAATAATAATAATAATAATAATAATAATAATAATACAATAACAATAGTAATAACAATTCATTCATAAAGCTTTATATAATAATAATAATAATGATAATTATAATAATATTATAATAATAATGATAATAATATAATAATAATAATTAATAATAATAATAATAATAATAATAATAATAATAATAATAATAATATAATAATAATAATAATAATATTGGATCAATACGAACTTATGTACATTTTTTTTTGTTTTTGCCGTCATATGATTTTATTGACCTTTCATATTTTATATCGTTGGGAGGTTATATATAGTATGGTGGAGGTGTACTTACAGCTTGTCTTGCTTTAGTAAATCTGTAGAAAGGATTTTAAGGTTGGTGTATTTCTTAAGAGTATTCCTCTCTCAGTTTGATTGTTTTGATGGTTTGTTCTTAGGAATTTGCATGTGTTTATTGTTTATTTCTTTGTGTGTTTCCCCTAGGAGGGAGAGGTTTAGAAGACAATCAAATTTTAATATGTTAAGTTTTTTTTGATAAAGGTGGTGTATGACTGTAAAAATATCTGCTGTCCTAATTAGCCTTATTATTCGTTTTTGCATTGCCATAATTTGATGTTTGTTTGTTTGGGTGTTGTTACATATACAGAGAGATAGTAAAGTATGTGGATTGAATGTGTGATAAATATATAATAATATATATAATTATTATAGATTATGTAATAATAATAATAATAATAATAATAATAATAATAATAATAATAATAATAATAATAATAATAATAATAATAATAATATAATAATAAGTAATAATAATATATAATAATAATAATAATAATAATAATAATAATAATAATAATAATAATAATAATAATAATAATAATAATATTTGATAATATTAATAAATAATAAAAATACTACTAATACTAAAAATTATAATAATAATGGTAATAATAATAGATAATATTAATAAATAAAATTAATAATAATAATAATTATAAAAATAATAATGATAATAATAATTTAAAAATAATAATAATAATAATAATAATAATAATAATAATAATAATAATAATAATAATAATAATTTCAAAAAACTTCTCAAAATCTTCTGTGCCTCAAAAACTCAATCAAAATCTTGCTCAATCCTCAAAATTTAAATCAAAATGCTCTTCATTGCCTCTTTTCCCTATACAGTTTATCACCGCTCACGAGCGTAAATTTAAAATAAAAGAAAGCGCACCAAACCCCGAGACTAACGTAAATCTCGAAAGTGTGCCCTTTCCAGCATGAAAAACAGATGATTGCCGAGAGTTCCACAGAAGAAAATTGGCTGGAAATAAGAGGTCACTTCAACGGGCATGTCTGGGCTTTACAACATTCACACTAAATTCATGGGAAAGAATGACACCCTTGTGCTACGATGTCAACGCAATGGTGGTGGAATGCGAAACGTCAATTTCTACTAGAGAACCTATAGGTACAGAACCTATGGAAAAGAGAAGTGCACCAACGTCAGGTCGCAGATACAGAAAGTCAAGTGAGTTTGAATGTTGAGAACAGTTTCATTAATCTTTTAGTCCTAGACTCAATATTATCCAAAAAAAAGGGGGAAACCGGATCCCTCCCCTCCAAATGTTGAACAGTACTCCATACAAGGGAGAATAGGACTCTTAAATAATTGGAGCAACTATTCAGAAGACAAAAATCCCCACAATCTGAACAATATTCCCAGCTTCATTGAAACAACTTTAATAACCATTGTGATATATATGTTTCTAAGAAAGTTGATTGTTTATTTTCAGCCCATTAATAATTATATTGTTTGCAGGTGAAGACAGAGCCTTAGAAAGAGATAGGAAAATTATGAGGTGTTTTTCAGATAGAGATGTGAAGTTGAGTTTAAAGAGTTGAAATTCACAAGGATGAGGCGACCTCACAGGGAAATCTCAACCAAATCGGCAAGAATAAAGTCAGAAAGCTAGAAACGAGAAGCAATACTAGAAGCATAATAGAAAGAAGATTTGAAATGAGAAGAAGAGAGTTGAGTCATCGGCATAAGAATAAACAGTGCTAGAAGTGGAGCTGAGAAAATCGTCCATGATAAGTAAGAATAAAGTAGGAGATAGATGAAAACCTTGATTAAAACCACAATTGACAGAAAACAGGAAAAGGTCGCTCCATCGACTAGTGCCGATCTGGAACAATTTGAGAGAAAAATAGATATGAGTAAGAATATTGAAGGAGAAAACCTAAAGGAAGGACGCTTGAAAAGTAGGGATGCATGCCACACCTGGTCAAAAGCATTGGAAAAATCAATAAGGTAAGAAAGTAATGTTATAACTAGACCTCGAACGTCTAAAGCAATATTGATGATCTGAATAAGAACAGACTCCAGCTCAGACGCTCACTCCCTCAAAGCACGAGTAGTAATGCCATCCAGGCCGATGGTCTTCCTGATGTTCAAAGTTCTCAAGATTCCATGGACTTGATCATGTGTAATCACAGGCGGAGACATAAGACACGTGAGAGGAGAATAAGTAGGGAAAAAGGCTATTTATCTATTTATTTATTTATCTATCTATCTATCTTTCTATCTATCTTTCTCTCTATCTCTCTATCTCTCTATCTATCTCTCTATCTATCTATCTATCTATCTATCTATCTATCTATCTATCTATCTATCTATCTATCTATCTATCTATCTATTTATTTATTTATGTAAAAAATATATATATATATATATATATATATATATATATATATATATATATATATATATATATATATATATATATATATATATATATATATATATATATATATATATATATATATATATATATATATATATATATATATATATATATATATATATATATATATATATATATATATATATATATATATATATATATATATATATATATATATATATATATATATATATATATATATATATATATATATATATATATATATATATATATATATATATATATATATATATATATATATATATATATATATATATATATATATATATATATATATATATATATATATATATATATATATATATATATATATATATATATATATATATATACACAGTATTGGAAAATGTTGAGGTTGAAACCTTTTGCTTTGATCTTCCTTCTGTGTTTGTCTGTGTGCGAAAAATCAAGGATTAAAAAAGTTCCTCAAGGGATTATACCTTCAGTTTTAGATATCATATGCCGATGTCCTAAACCCCCAACTTGTCTTGAACATCCAACTTATCCTAAACCCCCAATTTGTCCTGAAACCCCAGCTTGTCCTGAACATCCAACTTATCCTGAACCCCCAACTTGAACTCCCAACTTGTCCTGAACCCAAACTTGTCCTGAACTCAGCACTTTTCCTGTGCCCCAACTTGTCCTGAACCCCCAACTTTTCTGAAACCCCAACTTGTCCTGAACCCCCAACTTGTCCTGAACTCCCAACTTTTCCTTTACCCCAAACTTGTCCTGAACTCCCAACTTGTCCTGAACCCCAACCTTGTCCTGAACCCCCAACTTGTCCTGAAACCCCAACGTGTAGTGAAACATCAACTTGTCCTGAAACTCCAACGTGTCCTACTTGTCCAGAAAATAAAACTTGTCCAAGTAAGTATATATATATATATATATATATATATATATATATATATATATATATATATATATATATATATATATATATATATATATATATATATATATATATATATATATATATATATATATATATATATATATATATATATATATATATATATATATATATATATATATATATATATATATATATATATATATATATATATATATATATATATATATATATATATATATATATATATATATATATATATATATATATATATATATATATATATAATATATATATATATATATATATATATATATATATATATATATATATATATATATATATATATATATATATATATATATATATATAGTGGTGTCCCATAAAATGTTGTTTTTTTTTCGAATTTTGAAATGCACACCACCCCAGCTTGTTCCACTTCGGAAAAAAGTTCAAGCATTATAAATTTTATCTGTTTATTTTAATATTAATTTTCCTTTTCAAGCCATGTTTTGCATTTGCTGAATGTTGTCCATATCTTTCAGGGTCCGTAGATTTTTGCCCCTTATTTTTTCATAATATTTTAAAATACAGAGCTTACAAGTTACAACAGTGAAACTTTGCATTCCTCTATATTTTGATGAGTTGCGTAATTTTACTTTCATGTAAATTTTTTATAGAATCAATTGATTAAAAATTGTTTATGGATTGGTAATGAACTTTAAAAATGAAAATTTCTCGACATCGATGATGACTAGACATTCTCTAAGGCTATAGAAACTTCACAACGCCCAAATCTAAAAATATTATAAGCATTTTCATATTTCAAGCAAGAATGAAAGCACTTTTCGATACTGGTTGTGCTAACATATTAAAACTTGTCAAGGACGGCTAAAATAGATTTTCTGAACAACCAGTGAACAGAGAGGAATATTTACACTGGTGAAGAGAACAATGAGTTTGTTCTCTGGGCAACAGAACAGAAAATCATAAAGCAACTGAAGAAATGTGACAGGAAAAACAGCAAAGAGACGTATTTACAGAAAGAAGAATGATCAAAAAATGTTTTCCTTCTTCATTGCACATGGCCGAATGTACTTTTAATCCTACAGTTCTTAAATTCACTTCAAATGTCGGAAAAGTATCACCAAGGAAGATCATCTAAAAATCCAAATTTTATGGCAGCTCTGGACATATCTGGAATCTCATTACGCCAGCAACCCAGATATTCACAAATGTACTTGCTGCAGCAGGAGTTCAGTTATTCTCGGTTTTCTCGTCAAAAATAAATATTCACCGTTTACGTAAGAAATGAAGGAAGAATCAGAAGTCATAATCAATGTCAAGTTTAATGCCGAAACACCATTGTAGTCAACTGTAATGTAAACTTCCTCTTGGAATCAGAAAAAGGAAATCGGATCGGAGAGTAGGGCTAGCAAGTGGAAAATTTTTTTTAAAGTTGCTGTTAATTCCAAAAATCCCGAAGAAAACGGGACAATAGATAGTTGGATCTTAAAATACCGAACGATTGGCAATAAGTTTAACCATGGATTGACACAGCTATCGCGAATTCTTCAAATCACAGATGTGTTTGTATAATTATCGAGAACAAACTGAATTGTCATCTTCTCTCCCCGGCTTGCAACAACATAGAATAGAACTATTTATTCACCTCAATATTTAATTTGATCTTCAAGTCTTCTGGCCTTGAGATTGGGCTAATTCCTCGTTTCGAATTCCAGTGATAATTCATCGCCCTTAAGCAAGCTTAAGGATAACAGCATTCTTAAAAAAAGAGCAGATTGTCCATTTTACAAAAGAACAGCTTTAAGTTTGCCACTCAATAAAGAGGAGGAAGAACGACAGTCCTGTATCAAATCGAGGAATACCATCGTCACAGCAATTTCCTACAACAGATAAAAAAAATCATTATATGAATTTAAAAATCATTTATTTGAAATATACTATAAATATATATATATATAATATATATATATATATATATATATATTATATATATATATATATATATATATATATATATATATATATATATATATATATATATATATATATATATATATATATATATATATATATATATATATATATATATATATATATATATATATATATATATATATATATATATATATATATATATATATATATATATATATATATATATATATATATATATATATATATATATATATATATATATATATATATATATATATATATATATATATATATATATATATATATATATATATATATATATATATATATATATATATATATATATATATATATATATATATATATATATATATATATATATATATATATATATATATATATATATATATATATATATATTTGCGGATAATTTAGTAGTTACAAAGAATTTGCATAAATTTTTCCATTGGAAGAGATAACTGCTAAGCATTTCCATTTTTTCAAATATGCTCAAATCCATAGGGTCGAAGAAGGGATCCTTTCACTCATAAAAGATCAATTGGGTCGAAGAAGCGATGATTTCACTCATAAAAGATCAATTGGGTTGAAGGAGGAATCTTTTCACTCATAAAAGATCAATAGGGTCGAAGAAGGGATCCTTTCACTCATTAAAGATCAATAGGGTCGAAGAAGGGATCCTTCCACTCATAAAAGATCAATAGGGTCGAAGAAGGGATCCTTTCACTCATTAAAGATCAATAGGG
>SEYY01012064.1:7500-12500 GCA_009176605.1 Armadillidium nasatum | reverse complement strand
TACAACTGCCGTTTTGCCTTCCTCTAAAAGCTGAACTCTTTGCTCAAACTTTTGCCTTAAATTCAACCTTAGACGATTCCGGAGCTGTTCCTACTCCTTCAACCCCTCTAACTCATTTATGGCTAAAATTGTAATTTCTTCTAAAGACGTCACTTCTGCTCTCTCTGAGCTTAACACTAAGAAGGCGTACGGTCCTGATGGTATCCCTCCTGTGGTTCTCAAAACTTGTGCTTCCGAGCTTGCACCCTGCCTTGGTAAACTATTTCGTCTATGTCTTTCTACTTCAACCTTCCCTTCTTGCTGGAAACGTGCGCTCATTCAGCCTGTGCCGAAGAAGGGGGACCCCTCTCAGCCCTCTAACTATCGTCCTATTTCTTTAACCTCCGTTCTTTCTAAAGTTTTCGAATCTATCCTTAACAGGAAGATTTGGAAACATCTCAATTCTTCTAATCTTATCTCAGATCGCCAGTATGGCTTTCGAAAGAAACGCTCTACTGGTGATCTTCTTTCCCTTCTCTCTGACTCTTGGTCCTCCGCTCTTCGGCATTTCGGTGAATCTTTTGCTGTAGCGCTGGACATATCGAAAGCTTTCGATAGAGTCTGGCACAAAGCTTTGATTTCCAAACTTCCCTCTTTCGGAATCTATCCTTCTCTCTGTGACCTTCTCTCTGATTTCCTTTCCGGTCGTTCTATAGCAGCTGTTGTAGACGGCCACCGTTCATCCTATAAATCTATTAATAGTGGTGTTCCTCAAGGATCTGTCCTATCCCCAACACTTTTTCTGTTTTTCATTAATGACCTTCTCTCTATTACTTCATCTCCTATCCACTCCTATGCTGATGACTCCACCCTTCATTACTCTTTTCATTTTGAAAGCGCCCCTCCCAGCAACAGTTAATAGAGGCAAGGAGGGTGGCCTTGGAGCAACTAACCTCTGATCTATCTCTCATTTCCAATTGGGGCAAAGAAAACATGGTCGTTTTCAATGCCTCAAAAACTCAATTCCTCCATCTCTCTACTCGACACAATCTTCCACACAACTACGATATCTTCTTCGAAAACACGCAACTCAAACCTTCATCTCTCCTTAATATATTCTCGGTGTTTCTTTTTCTCGTGATCTTTCTTGGAAAGATCACATTACTCTCTTTCTAAACAAGCTTCTAAGAGGTTGGGTGTTCTGAGGCGCCTTCAGTATTTCTTCACACCACCCCAGTTGCTTGCTCTGTATAGGGGTGTTGTTCGCCCCTGTATGGAGTATGCGTCACACATCTGGGGTGGTTCCACACACACAGCTCTCTCCTGGAAAAGGTGGAGTCTAGAGCTTTTCGCCTTATCAATTCTCCTGCTCTCACTAATTCTCTCCAATCTCTTTCTGCCCGTCGAAATTGTTGCGTCACTCTCTCTTTACTATCGCTATTACAATGGACACTGCTCTTCTGAACTCTCTCGTCGCATACCTCCTCCATTAAGAAGGGCTTCGTGCGACTTGTCTTTCTACACAGTCTCATCCTTTCTCTGTCCAACTCTCCTGACCCCAGACTTAACCGCTATGCTCAATCTTACATTTACTCTACTGGTAAAGTCTGGAACACACTTCCTTCATCTATTTTCCCAACTACCTATGACTTAAGCACCTTTAAACGCCGTGTATCAGGTCATGTCGGCCTTTAATTTGACCATGTTTCCGACTTTCCTCCCAACTCTGGTGGAACAATGGTAGGCCTCTGGCCTTTGCCCACCAGAGGAGAAATAAAAAAAAAAAAAAAAAAAAAAATATATATATATTAACTACCAAGTGTTGATTGGGAGAGGGGTAGATGATGAGCTATATTTGAAAGGGTTCTTCTATATATTATTATAAAATCCTTATATTTTTTCTTCTTAGTAGATAAATTGCTTATGAATTTTAAATTTTAATGTTAAACAAATTAAATTGCTTTTTAATATTAAAATGGCGGAATTTGATGAATGCCGATCGTCTAATCTCCTTCTTGTTATTAAAAGATAAGATATGGAACAGTATACTGAGGTTATTTTTGATGAAATTAAAACTAGTCCCTTTTATTCATTTATTATAGAGAAATTAGAAGAAACTAAAGATTGCATTACATTATTTGAAAAGGTAAATAAAACTATTCTATCTAACATAGTAAAATTTGAGTCTTAAGATAATTTTTATGAAAGTGAGCGTGATAACGAAATAGTTTATAATTGATATTGAAGGAAAAATTGCTCTTATTTAAGAAATTTTGCCAAATGTGGCACCCCTGTAATACAAGCAAAGAAAATGTTAAACCTTTTGCTGATTTTTCTGCAAGCGCCAGTAATAAAAGTACCAAAGCGACCCCAAATTTGATTAGTGACATTGACAGTAGCGTTAATTATAAATTTGATAATAATGATGACTAAGTACCGGTATAGAACTAATACCTTTAGATACTATATCTGAGCGCAGCTGTTATACTAGCCCTAAATTTGCAGAACCTCATATAAATTTGAGTTCTCTGCATATTGCTTGTCATATAGTATCTAATTCCTTTAGATACTATATCTGAGCACAGCTGTTATACTAGCCCTAAAATTGCAGAACCTCATATAAATTTCAGTTCTCTGCATATTGTTTGTTTTAAATGTACCTGATTTAGTTTTTCCCAATGAAAAATCTTGCTTTCTTGGTGCTTTTGATTTTATATTTGAAGTATTTGGTTTAAAAACGAGGTTTGATAATTTAAAACTGGGACATTGTATTAACTCATTGCTTGATTTGCCTGGCTTTAAAGATTTTGTTGAATTAAATGCCTTAATGAAGGTAAACGTGTTGCAGCATTTTTTCCTTTCAAAATTGAAAGATTTATTAATGTGGCTTGCTTTAAAATAGATCTAAATATATTGCCCATTTGGGAAATTGTCAAATTTCTTTATACTAGTAGATTAAAATTTGATTGCGAAACTGATCGTATCCTCTTGCTTTATTACTTTAAAATTTTGCCAGCAGAATTTTCTGCACTTAATGAATTTACCTTAGTGACTTTTTATATTTTTAAAATTTGGTTTGATAAAGTACTGGATATTATTCAATGCAAGTTTGCTTTGCTTTATTTGATCTGGTGCATGCCAGTTGCCTAATTTAAAACTGAAATTGAATTTTTGAAAATTGAAAATAATACCAAGCCTATTTTATCATTTATTAAACATTTTATGGTTTTGTGCAATGAACACGTTTCCCTCCCTCATTGTAGAATTTCAAAGTTTCCTCATTTTGATTTGTTGTTTTAAATGTTATATTGTTGAGGGAGACACATCTTAATACAAATGCTTATAACATATCTTAAAATTCCGGAATGAGAGTTTGGATGATTACGAAAAGCTTTCTCTTTTAGTTTTAAGTAGTTTGTAGTATTTAATTTTAAGATATTATATTTGTAGGCTTATTTTAGCATTTTAAAGATTAGATTTAAATTTAACTTTGAAGGCTTTGCATGGTAGAAAGAGTCATGTTAATGCTGGATTAATTTTGACTTTACTGATTTAAAATTTTGATTCTTGCTTAATTTAATTTTAAATTTAAATTCTTATTGTTGGGCAATCTACTACTAGTAGATGACACGATCTGAGAAGCAGAGTAAGCCATAGATAGATTACACCATATTGATAGATACACTATACTTCAAAGGGGATTCTGAGCTTTTGCGTCTAAATGACTACATACAACTTAGTAGTAAGAAATATAATCCGTGAAGAACCACAAAGGTTTCAAATGGAAACTGAACGGAATCCCCATAGCTAATACGAAAACATTTTTGCAAACTTTTATTTTCTAAAAATTAAAAAAAAATTGTTTGAAAATTTTCTTCAACGTAATAATAATAATAATAATAATAATAATAATAATAATAATAATAATAATAATAATAATAATAATAATAATAATAATAATAATAATAATAGTGGAGGAACAAGCCTGAATTAAAAGTAATAGCAACTTCGGGAAGGAGTGCCATTATTTTTATGCAAAATTATGGAGTGGAGAATGAAGAATCAGAAAATTTCCTTATTCAACACCTCACACTTTCAGATAAATTTCTGCTTGTGAGCATAAGAAAAAGTATTCTCCAGTCACTTCATTCCAAAATACTTTTTTACCCATTTAATAACGAAAAGTAAGTGGGCAACTAATCTGAATAAGTTCTTTATTTTCAAAGAGAAAACAAAGCCATTTAAAATTCTAAAGAGAGAGCTGGAAATGATAAAAATGCGAATAATTCTGATGATTTGAATTTGCAAATAACAAAAGATAAAATGGATTCAATGTTAAATCGAGCTGCAGGAACGGTTGAATGAAAAAAGGAGGCTACCAAACAGATTAAATATTATAAAAAGATCACTTGTAATAAATACCATTTGTCTATGGTAGTTGATATCTTTAAACTGCAAACACTAAACAATTAGAGTGAAAAACACAGGAAATAAAGCAGATAATTTGATCAAAAAAGGATAGGAATTTATTCATAAATTGAATCTTTCTGTAAGACGTAATGCAATGCATTCATGTAGAAGAAAGGAATGACACAGGCGAGAAAATTATTGAATTTCATATTACAATCACACTCTTCTATTAATCTTAATTAAGCTATGACAAAAAAATTCTTTCCAAAAACTTTGTATAAAACCTTTTTCTTGAACTACATCTCCTTCAGAATTGAAAACAATTAAAGAACCTTTGGTCGAGCCTCGTCAGAACCTTTTCCCAACTCATTAATATTTTTTCCAATTAATTCAAAAACTTTCTCCACTCTTTCAACTTTGACTTGAATAAAACTATTAAATGTCCTTGGTCCAATTCACAACAAGGTATTGTTTTTATAAAATGGTTTTACGTTTTTCCTTTTATCTTTTTGTAATTCACTTTACACTTCTCCTTTGCACGTCACCACACATCCTTTAAAAATATGGGATCAGAAACGTCTTCAGGTTTCAATATATCTAAAACCGAAATA
>SEYY01012063.1:0-27500 GCA_009176605.1 Armadillidium nasatum | reverse complement strand
ACCCCTATTCTCTCTCTTATGTGTTCATTTCATATTCTGTCTCTTCTACTCTTTCCTATCATCGTCCTCAAGAGTTTCATCTCTGCTGCCTGTATTCTATTTCTTGTCATTGTTGTTGTTGTCCAGCATTCCTAGCCATATGTCAATATGGGCGTCAATATACTTTCAAAAATCACTCTTTTTTGCTTGCAAAGGCACATTTTGATTCTTTAACAATGGGTAGAAGCAATTCACGCTTCTTCTATATTTGCCTATTCTCTCCGCGATATCTTCCTCCACTCCTCCCGCACCTCCAAACACGCTCCCCAAATACCCAAATTTTTCAACCTCTTTTATATATCTTCCTTCAACTTGGATATCTAAATTTCCTCTATTTCTCTCTTTATTTACTCTCATAAATACCGTCTTTTCCTTATTCATTTTCAAACCAGCCCTCTCGAAACATAAATTCCACCTTTCTAGTCCTTCCCTCATGTCCTCCTCCATCACGCTCCAAAAAGCAATATCGTCGGTGTACGCCAAAATACCCCACTCGTTATCCTTATCCCATCCAGCTTTAAATTCATTTATGACCTTATCCAAGTATATATATATATATTATATATATATATATATATATATATATATATATATATATATATATATATATATATATATATATATATATATATATATATATATATATATATATATATTTATATATATGTTTGCGTGTGTGTGTGCCCTCGCGCGAGTGTGAATTTTTTGGTTTGAGGAACCTGATGTTTTTGCGTTCACAATATTTTTCTTCAGTTCATTAGGAAACGATGTTAATATTAAATTAAAAAATTGGTTTAAAAAATTTTAAAACAAATAAATAATCAAACGTTTTTTAACTTAATTTAAAAAATCTGTAATAATCGACCTCCATACTGTGAATGCATGGCAGCCACGCTATGTCGCATGTTCTATATAAGTCATGTTTATTACCAACTTACGATACAACTCTGGATATTAAATAATTAAGGTTTTTTAATATTTAAAATTTTTAAACCAAATTATGATTGTTAAAATTGATTACGAACCTTTTTTAATGAAATACTACTACTACTACTACTACTACTATTAATAATAATAATAATAATAATAATAATAATAATAATAATAATAATAATAATAATAATAATAATAATTATAATAATAATAAATAAATAAATAAATAAATATAAAAAATTAAATGAAATATAATATATATATATATATATATATATATATATATATATATATATATATATATATATATATATATATATATATATATATATATATATATATATATATATAATATATATATATATATATATATATGCTGTCAATTTTTTATATATTTATTTATTCACTTCAGTGAAGATTAATAAACGCCAAGAAAAAGAAACTTTTTTGACATTTTACTTCATTTAAGAAAATAATTTTACATAAAAATAAAAGAAATAAAAATATTTTCGTGTCTTTATTAAATGAGAAAAATTTTCATTTTTAAAATGAACTTTGCAAAAGTAATTCATCAAAATGTCATATTATATATATATATATATATATATATATATATATATATATATATATATATATATATATATATATATATATATATATATATATATATATATATATATATATATATATATATATATATATATATATATATTATATATATATATTATATATATTTATATATATATATCCTCCGGTGGGCAAAGGCCAGAGGCCTACCAAATTGCACCGGAGTTGGAGAAGAATTATCCTGGTCGATGGTGGCCGATGTGTCCAGACACACGGCGTTTGAAAGTATTCAAGTCAAAGGAAGTTGGGAAAACAGATAAAGGGAGTGTGTTCCAGACTTTACCAGTAGAGTATATGTAAGACTGAGCATAGCGGTTAAGTCTGGGGTCGGAGAGTTGGACAGAGAAAGGATGAGAATGTGTAGAAAGGCGTGTCGCACGAGCTCTTCTCAATGGAGGAGGTATGCGACGAGAGAGTTCAGAAGAGCAGTGTCCGTTGTAATAGCGATAGTAAAGAGAGAGTGACGCAACAGTTCGACTGGCAGAAAGAGATTGAAGAGAGTTAGTAAGAGCAGGAGAGTTGATGAGACGAAATGCCCTAGACTCCACCTTCTCTAGGAGAGCTGTATATATATATATATATATATATATATATATATATATATATATATATATATATATATATATATTATATATATATATATACATGGTGATTGGATTCGCATAAGCTCCGGTTTCTTCGTTAATTTATGCAATACTCTTGATGTTTATTCTTTTTTTTTGTAATTGGTTGAGCACTACCTCTCTTCCTACAAACTTATAATTGAAAAGATTTGAATGATGCCTGCAAGGTCATCTCATAGTCAATATGAGCTTTCGTTGTATTAAAAATTGTAAAAAGAAAAGGTAATAAGGAATAGGGGATGAGTATTTACTGTACATGACTTTATTCACTCATACCTTAAAGGTCGAAATATGTACAGTAAGTACTCCTCTCATATTCCTTATTATCTTTTCTTTTTACAACTTTTCATATAAGGAAAGCTCATATTAGGAGAAAATGAAAGCAAATCGCATGCACATATACATAATCTGCACAACCTTTGACCTAATTATATTTCATGTAAAAGATAGTCATAATAAATTAATTACTATACTTTAATTAGGCAATATAAACCATTTGTAATTACAATAAAGCATTAAGAATATGTTTTCTTTAATATTCTTCGTAAACATATTAATTGTTCAAAGATATAACTATATGACTTTGACAAAGTTAAATAAATCCACTGTCATAGGCTGTATTGGATTTAAAATTGTGCATCGAAATATCAATATACCGATGTTTTGTTATTATTTATAACGATATATTGGAAATTGGATATAGAGAAATTTCTACCGATTTTTGTTACATTTTTATAGTGTCATGAAGACATTATCTAGGAACCTTTATTTTATTTTTTAAAATGTTTATTTTTGCAAATTTTTTATTTTTATTTTTACTGGGAATAATATATTTAATTTTTAATTTTGGGAAAAATATATTTTTGTCAAACAGTTGTACAGTGAAAAATGGATTTCCGTTATATATATATATAAATATATATATATATATATATATATATATATATATATATATATATATATATATATATATATATATATATATATATATATATATATATATATATATATATATATATATATATATATATATATATATATATATATATATATATATATATATATATATATATATATATATATATATATATATATATATATATATATATATATATATATATATATATATATATATATATATATATATATATATATATATATATATATATATTATATATATATATATATATATATATATATATATATATATATATATATATATATATATATATATATATATATATATATATATATAATCCTTGGCCTTCGCATAAACAGAAAAATGTCTTGGAAACCTCATATCACAATGGTTGCTAGGGCGGCTTCAAAGAAGCTGTTAGTTCTGTTTAGACTGCGAGAATTTTTTCTTCCTCGCAGCTACTCCGATTATACAAAGGTCTCATCCGCCCTTGTATGGAGTACTGCTCTCATATTTGGGGTGGCTCAGGTTTCCCCCGTCATATAGATAGGGTTGAGTCAAAGGCTAAAAGACTTATAAACTGTCCCGCTCTTTCTAATTCTCTTGACTCTTTATCTCTGCAACGTGATGTTGGTGCCTTGTCTCTTTTCTATTGGTACTACAGCGGCAAATGTTCGAGGGAACTATCCTCCCCTGTACCTCCACCTTTACGGCATCCTCGCAGCACAAGGGGTGAAATGTCCGTGCATCAATTTTGCGTAAACATAGGCAACTCCAGGCTTGCCCGCTGTGGTGCCTCTTTCTTTCCTGCCACCTCTGTTTTATGGAACTCTCTTCCATCTTCTGTATTTCCCTCCGCATTTAATCTCAATTTCTTTAAAACCTGCGTCTGCGCTCACCTAAGAAATTTGCGTTAGGTGGGTATTGTAAGGGTGGTTTCAATTTTTTGGATTTTGTGCTTTTTTACTTTCATTTTTATTCTTTTAACACCCTCTCCTTGAATAGGGTTTTGCCCGTGAGTGGTGGTGATGTGTAAAATATATATATATATATATATATATATATATATATATATATATATATATATATATATATATATATATATATATATATATATATATATATATATATATATATATGGTGGGCAGTTATAGCAAAGAGTTTCATTACCCACCAGGTTAGGATGATGGAATTTGACTCCGTGCCTAGCATCGTTAACGGGAGGAACTCTAAGTCAAAATAACGTCAGCTATAAGCTTTTTCGTTGCTTGAAGCTCTCTCATTTCTAGTTACCTCGGACAACCTTTCCACTGTATAAAGCAGCTTTTCCTTCTTCGTAATTAGGGTAAGCTATGTATTGCGCAGCATGCGCTTCAGTGAAGGAGTGAATCAGTAACCAATAGTTGCTTTTTTTATCTCTTTAAACGTCTGTTAAAATCAAAGATACTTTAGGTCGTAATGAAATAACGTTAGAGGTTATATTGATTGTTATTAGAAAATTTACATTTAAAAATGTGTTCAAGTTTCGTTGCAATTCATAAAAATTGAATTTTATAAGCATTAGGGATAACCTAAATAAATATTATTGTTATTATTAAAATTACTAAGTAAAGTAAATGTTTATCAAAAAAATAAATATTAATAAATCTTACATAAAAATAAATGTTAATAATTATTAAAATAAACAGTAACAACATTTTATAGATATAAACCAATGAAAAATGCTTTATATTTCAAATAGGTTCACATTTACACGTTTTCTTTATACAATTTTAAAAGAATTTTATTTTTTGATATTCACTTTTATTTCATTTAATATTTATTTACTTTTCAATTTTATTTTATTTTTTTTTATGTATGAACACTATATATATATATATATATATATATATATATATAATATATATATATATATATATATTTATATATATATATATATATATATAATATATATATTATATATATATTATATTAAAATATCTAACAAAACATAGAATAAGTTATTATTATCTTTAACTTTTCGATTTAATAATTGTAATTTTATTTTTCAGTATTTCATGTAAAATAACATTGTTTAAAAACATTTCAACTTTCAAAGTATTTTTCTGTGAAAAATACATTTGAATATTTTTTATTTCTGGAAAAATTAATTTGAACAAAAATTGTACAGTAAAAAACAAGGGAAATAACACTTAACTTATACCCTTTTTTTACTTCCTATATATATATATATATATATATATATATATATATATATATATATATATATATATATATATATATATATATATATATATATATATATATATATATATATATATATATATATATATATATATATATATATATATATATATATATAAAAAAAAAAAATTTAGTTTAAAAAATATGAAGTTTTTTAATAATTGAATCCGGAAATACACACATTACTTCTGTAGTAAAAAAAATTGTTTTTGTTCAAAGTAAGGTGAGGAGGTTTACCAGTTTCTACGGATAATCAGAAATCAGAGCTAAATTAAAGGGTGACATATCCCGATTCACTGTTTACAAAGGTTTGTAAAGCAGTAGAAATTGGGAGAGTAAAAAAAGGGAATCTCTCTGACTTTACAAATAGAATTATTGGACAGAGAAGGTATGAAACTATGTATATAAGATTTCGTGTCGCACGAGCCCTTTCCACTGAAGAAGGTATGCAAGTGGAAAATTCAAAATAATAGTTTTAATTGCAGTGACGACGGTATAAAGAAAATGAAGCAAAAATTTGAAGGACAGAAAGAGGTTAATTAAAGGGTATGAGATCCAAAAAGTTGATGAAGAAAAGCCCTAGACTCTACCATCTCAAGAAGAGCTATGTCAATGGAACCACCCCAGCATCACAGAACATCAAACCTCACAGAAACCTGTTTAGAGGGAGAAATAATATGATCATTCCAAGAAAGATCACGATAAAGGTTTGAGATTTTCTAAGATGTCATAGTTGTGTGGAATATTATGACAAATAGAAAGATGAAGTAACTAAATTTTTAAAGCACTGAAAGAAACTATGTTCCCTTTGTCCCAGTTAAAATTTCTAGAAAGACTAGAGGTTCTATTCTCCAAATATAATTTAAAAGTGATCAAATGCGTTTTTAAGTCAAAAAAATAAAAGAAAACATAAGGAGTAATAATAAAAAGTAAATTTAAAAGTACTATTAAAAAAAAAAAAAAAAAGATAAAGTTACGAGTTACTGAAGATATTTTCCTTTCCCCTCCCCCAAAGGAGGAATTCCGAATGAATAACTTTTAGATTTAATATTTTTAATATTTGTATTTTAAAAATATTTGTGTTTTTTGTTAATAAATATGTCCTTTTCATATTTTCAATTTTCGTGGATTTTCTTAAAATGAAGTTATGAAAATAATAATTATTATTTACTTGTAACGATTATTTTCTATGTTAATTCAATACTTTGTAATATAAGAATATTTATGATGAGTTTACTACATATTTTTGATAAGAATAATTAAAAGTAGAAAAATAACTACTTGTTTCTTAAGACCTTCCCATTATTGAGATACATTTCAGAAGGTATTGAAATAAGTTGTTTGGTAATTCGCATTATCTACAATCCAAAGAGGTTAGAAGCAGCAGCCGTTCCAGAAGAAGCACCAGTTCCTCCAGAATAATCAGCTCCTCCAGAAGAAGACCACTGACCACTGAAGAAGAAACTGCTGACGCCTTCGTCTTTCAAAGGATACTAAAAATTGGCAGTTCCTTTTGCCAACAACTGGGGTTCCTCCCTTGAAGTGGCATTTCCAGCCAAGGCAGGAGTTGCAAAGGCCTGAAGAGAAGTGGTGGCTACCACATGCCTACCAGTCGGCAAATCTGTCAGCGAGAGGACACGAAGAACACCAAGCCTCCTGAAGATACCTCTCCGTCTCTACACCACCTAAGAGATAATAGCATCGGTTTCTATAGAATCGGTGCCCCAGGACCACTATATATATATATATATATATATATATATATATATATATATATATATATATATATATATATATATATATATATATATATATATATATATATATATATATATATATATAAATAATGGATTAAAATCCAAAAAGCTTTTGAAAAGCAGAAAAACACATAACAAAATTTGTTTCAAAATTAACAAAAAGAGATCCGAAGAAAATATAATTAAGCAATTAGTTAAACAAGGAAAAAATATTCTGTATTCTGTTCAAATTCGCGCATGAATTTGAGCAGTTTCCACAAGCAAAAAAAAAAAAAAAAAAAAAAAAAAAAAAAAAAAAAAAAAAAAATAGATTGGAGCTTTTTAATTTTTTTACAATTTTTATAACCAAAAAAGAACTGATATTTTGCATGTGTCAAATAAATTGCATCTTTGAATATATTATAATATATATATATATATATATATATATATATATATATATATATATATATATATATATATATATATATATATATATATATATATATATATATATATATATATATATATATATATATATATATATATATATATATATATATATATATATATATATATTAGGGATGGAGCGATACCAAAATTTTTACCGATACCGATACCGATACCTAAAAAATTACCAGATACCGATATACCGATACCGATACCGATACCGAAAATTTTTTGCCGATACCGATACCGATACCGATACCGATACTTTATCAAAAATTTTGCCGATACGATACCGATACTGAAAAGGTCGATACCGATACCGGTATCGGAAAATATGCCGATACTTGCCGATACCGATACCGATACTTCACTCCATCCCTAATATATATATATATATATATATATATATATATATATATATATATATATATATATATATATATATATATATATATATATATATAATATATATATATATATACCCAGCAACATCGGTAGATGAGGGGAAAAGAAAGGAAAAATCCAAGCTCATTCCTAAGCCATTTTGTCACTGAGTAGAAAAACAGCGCCAATGAGGAGAAAAGAGGGAAAAGAGTCACTCTCATCCATGGGCTTTTTGGGACCGAGGGTAAATCACCCAGAGGGGAACTCTCCTTCTGGGGAAACGCTCCCCAATTTATATTTCAAGCTCTTTTATGAGTACTTTTTCTATAAGTATATTTTCTATACTTCATTACATTTTATATTTGAAATGTTCTCATACGAACTACGAATTGCGCTAGCACTACACATGAAATAATATATTTTAAGTTTTATAAGCCTAATGTTATAAATTGATGTTCTTCGCTTTTAATGTCACACCTTCTTATCTAACATTTTGTCGTTGCAATACTGAGTCATAGTCTTATCTTAAAATTCGCAGTGATAAAGAATAATTCTCTGGAAAACGTACACAACTTTCACAAACAAACATACACAAATAAACAAACACACAAACTTAAAATAATTCAAGGATGCTTTATCTTATCCTTATGTAGCGAAAAATTTCCTAACATATATTAAGATATATTTATCTGTACTTTAAACATAATACTCAAACATTGACGGAACATATCACCACATAATCCTAAAAATAAAACCGAGTATTTTGAACGCTTGTAAATAAAAGAATAAAAATATGTTATCCATTTAATGAATCATTACCTTCTGTGTCAATGAAGAAGTTATGATACCATAGAGAGCAATTATAAATGAGGAAATTTGATCACATGTACTGCAAGCTGTTTATTATGTAATATAAATACTACGTATATGTAATTATCATATAATGTGAAAGAATAATTTTATATATAATACCGTAAAATATGAAGAATATGAAATCATAGATACATCGCAAGTAAAATTCAAGTTCAAATACTCTGAATATATGAATGTTATGGGATATGAGTAGGATCTACACGTAGTTTTAATATTTTGTATTTGATCACACGTTCATGTCTACCCTGTTTCAAAATTTCTTACTGAATATATATACATTTCTATCTCGTTTGTGAAATAAATTAATTTATTACAAAAATCTGATAATAATACATGTGAAGTTATCTACGATGACGAAAATAGTTGAAGGTTGGCCATGACACGTGATGATGAATACGAGGTAAAATGATAATAATGTCATGAATGAAAAAAACAGATGGCTGCTGTGAAAAAGGTATGTGCTTTAAATTTCGAGGCTTAAGTATTAAGAAAAAAGTGCCTGTACGTGTGTATGTTGTTCATGTGAATCTTGAGTTTATATGCGTTTTTGTGTGCGTTTGTGTGCGCGCGCGTGCCTGTGTATGTGCACCTCAGTGTATGTATGTTTACGTGTTTCAATGCATCAGTACATAAAAGAAAGTGAAAACATTAAAATCTAATAAAGAAAACTTTTAGAAAAAAGGAAAAGAAAAATAAATGAAAATATAAAAATGAAAAATATAAAAAATAAAATAATTATAAATTAATATTTTGAATAAAAGTAAGAAATGAATTAAAATAAATTTAACAGTTTGAAATAAAATAAAGGGAATAAATTTAGTAATTAGTAATTATAATCGGTTAATAATTATGTAATAAATGAATTAAAATAAACCCTGTATATACTTTCCTTGATTCTATTTATTGTTTTAATATTACTAATTCAAATTATGTTTCCCATTTGAATAAGTGTGTGTGTTTACGTGAGTGTACCACAGTATATGAATTATACGTGGTTTAGTGCATCAATGCATAAAATAAAGTGAAAAACATTAAAAATCGACTATAAAAATCTTTTGAAAATAGAAAAAAGGAAGAGAAAGAAAAATAAAAAAAATATAAAAATAAAAAATGTAAATATGAAATAAAACGCAAATTAACATTTTTAAAATAAATAGAATAAAAAAATAAAGTAAACTAAATATAAATTAATAATTTTAAATAAACTTAGGATAAAATAAAAATATAAAATGAAAAATATAAAAATCAAATAAAAAATATTTTGAAATGAGAAAGAAAAGTGAAAATATAAAAATGAAAAAATAAAAATGAAATAAAATATAAACATTTTAAAAATAAACGAATAAAAAAATCTAAAAATGAAAAATAAAAAAAAATTAAATAAATTGAAATTTACATTTTAAAAACCAATTTAGAATGAAAATAAAAAAATTAATGAAAATAAATGGAACCTTTTGAAATAAAATAAAAGTAAATAAAATTTTAGTAAATTAAAGTAATACAAAAAATAAAATTACATAACATATAATTGATGTTTATAAAAAGATGACTTGCATTTTTTTCATTTAAATTTCCGGACCTAAAAGCATTCATGTCAATTTGAAAAGACGCTCTTAAGAAAATACCTACGAATAAAAATTTTAACAATAAACTAATATCTGAAACTCTATGGCATTGATGAAATAATAATAATAATAATAATAATAATAATAATAATAATAATAATAATAATAATAATAATAATAATAATATAATAATAATAATAATAATAATAATAATAACAATAAAAGACATGGAGATATTAGATAGGCTAAGTATAAAGTTAGGGTATAAATATATATATATATATATATATATATATATATATATATATATATATATATATATATATATATATATATATATATATATATATATATATATATATCTGGTGGGCAAAGGCCGGAGGCATACTAAATTACCACCAGTGTTAGGAGACAAGTCAGAAACCAGATCAACTTAAAAGGCCGAAATGTCCCGATACACGGTGTTTAAAGGTGTATAAGTCATCGGAAGTTGGGAACATAGATGAAGGGAGTGTTTCCAGACTTTAGCAGTAGAGTAAATGTAAGAATGGGCATAGCGATTAAGTCTGGTGTCAGAGAGTTGGACAGAGAAAGGATGAGAGTGTGAAGGAAGTCGTGTCGCACGAGCCCTTCTCAATGAAGGAAGTATGTGACAGAAGAGTTCAGAAGAGCAGTGTCCTTTGTAATTGCGATAGGATAGAGAGAGTGAAGCAAAAGGGCGACGGGCAGAAAAGTTGATAAAACGAAAAGCATTAGACTTCACCCTTTCTTGGAGAGATGTATTAGTGGAACCACCCTAGATGTATGATGCATACTCCATACAAGCAAGCAACTGGAGAGGAGGGAAGAAATTCTGAAGGCTCCTCAGAACACCTAACTCTAAGAAGCTTGTATAGAGATAAGTAATGTGATCTTTCCAAGAAAGATTAGAAGAAAAAGGAACACCGAAAATATTAAAGAGGTGAAGGTTTGAGTTGTTTGGAAGAATGTGTCGAGTAGAGAGATGGGAAATTGTTTTTTTGAGGCATTGAAAACGACTATGTTTTCTCTGCCCCAATTTGAAATACGAAAAGATCAGAGGTCACCTGCTCCAAGGCTACTATCCTAGCCTCTATTAACTGCTCTTGAGAGGGGCGCCTTTCAAATTGAAAAGGTAATGTAGGGTGGAGCCATCGGCATAAGAGTGCATAGGAGATGAAGTAATAGAGAGAAGGTCATTAATGAAAAGCATAAAAAGTGTTGAGGTAGGACAGACCCTTAAGGAACACCACAATTAATAGATTTAAAGGATGAACGGTGGCCATCTACAGCAGCTGCTATAGAACGACCAGAGAGGTAATCAGAGAGGTCAAAGTGCAAGGATAGATACCGAAATAGGACAGTTTGGAAATCAAAGCTTTGTGCCAGAGTCTATCGAAAGCTTTCGATATGTCCAGCGAGATAGCAAAAGATTCACCGAAATGTCGAAGAGCAGAAGACCAAGAGTCAGGGAGAAGGGAAAGAAGATCACCAGTAGAGCGTTTCTTACGAAAACCATACTTATGATCAGATAAGATTAGAAGATTTGAGACGTTTCCATATCTTCCTCTTAATGATAGATTCAAAAACTTTAGAAAGAACGAAGTTTAAAGAAATGGGAAGATAGTTAAAGGGTTGAGAGGAGTCTCCCTTCTCCGGCACAAGCTGAATGAGTGCACGTTTCCAACAAGAAGGGAAGGTTAAAATAGAAAGACAAAGAGGAAAATGTTTACCAATTCAAGGTGCAATCTCGCTCGGAAGCACAAGTTTTGAGAACCTAAGGAGGAATACCGTCAGAACCTTACGCCTTCTTAGTATTAAGCTCAGAGAGAGCAGAAATGACATCTTTAGAAGAAATTACAATTGTAGGCATAAATGAGTTGGGGGGGTCGAAGGAGTAGGAACTGCTCCGTAATCGTCTAAGGTTAAATTAGAGTTCAGCTATAGAGGAAAGCAAAACGGTAGTTGTACCGTCTGAAGATAGTTATGGAGGAAAAGAGGAAGAAGCAAAATTAGAGTTGACACTTTTCACAAAATGCCTGAAAGGCCTGAAGAAGTATTAGAAAGATTATTGCATATTTTACGGAGAAATGAGTTTTCAATATTGCGGAGATAAGATTTTGCACTATTCCGGGATGAAATATAATTGCATGAGTTTCTGGAGCTTGAAGACGACGTCCCTGAAGGCATCGTCACTGCGGAGGACAGCACGAAAACAAGCAGAGCTTAACCAAGGTTTGAAATATTTAGTAGAAGGGAAAGAATATGGATTGTACGCCTCGGTTATGCGCTCTGAACACTCCGGGGGACCCCTCAAATAGAGACAGTAATCATTCCATTAGAAATCAGAAAAGTACAACCGTAAGTCAGACCAGTTCTGGCACCGAAATGCTCCGGTGTGTGGAGAGTGTTTCCAGTCACTCCCAAATGGCTCATGAAAGTTTATGACTTTCCCCCTTCTTTCCCTTCACTGCCAAAATGTCTCAAGAAAGAGCGTGGCTCTTGCCCCTCTTTTCCCCTAACCTGGAGATGTCGCTTAAGTAAACTACTATATATATATATATATATATATATATATATATATATATATATATATATATATATATATATATATATATATATATATATATATATATATATATATATATATATATATATATATATATATATATATATATATATATATATATATATATATATATATATATATATATATATATATATATATATATATATATATATATATATATATATATATATATATATATATATAGTTTGAAATCGACGACAGGATCGGATCATGTGAAGAGAACTAAATGCAAGGACGACAGGACTAGCCATCCGGCCTTGTGATTTCTCTGTCAACGGCTTGTAACTACTCCAGAACCAGCATTGGGAACCATTGCTCGGAGAAGCGCAATCTTTTGAAGACCCCTGGGAGAGAGTGTTTGGAGGTTGGTTTGAGAACGATGCTGGTCCTACTGAAAGGGTGAAAACCCTACCTGAAGAGTCTGGATAGGACTCATGGACCGGCATGGGGACCGGCGAGCCGAAGAATTTGATCTTTAGGAGGGCTCTGGGAGAACTTCTTGAAGCAGATGGGGAAAGATGCTGGTTCCACTGACAGGGTGAAAACCCTTCCTGGGAGAGGATATATATATATATATATATATATATATATATATATATATATATATATATATATATATATATATATATATATATATATATATATATATATATATATATATATATATATATATATATATATATATATATATATATATATATATATATATATATATATATATATATATATATATATATATATATATATATATATATATATATATATATATATATATATATATATATATATATATATATATATATATATATATATATATATATATATATATATATATATATATATATATATATATATATATATATATATATATATATATATATATATATATATATATATATATATATATATATATATATATATATATATATATATATATATATATATATATGGCTTAGGCTCTCTTGCCAATCTACGAGTAAATTCATTTGTTCTGTTTATTTATTTCCTAATTCTACTGACTATCCTAAATTCTTCGACTATTTAAACTCCAAAATAGAACACATTCTCTCTTCTTCTCCTTTCTCTGAAATCATCATATTAGGTGATTTCAATGATCACCACCGCCAATGGCTTTCATCTAGTTCTCATGATACAGCTGGTAAACGTGCCTTCCATTTCTCTATCCAAAACGACCTTGAGCAGTTGGTGGAGCTCCCTACTCGTATCCCTGATCGTCTTGGAGATGAACCCAACATTCTAGACCTTTTCCTAACTTCTAATCCTTCTCCTTATACTGTTAAACTCTTTCCTCCTCTGGGTTCCTCCGATCACCTTCTTATCTCTGTATCCTCTTCTATCTCTTCAAGTCTTCCGCAGGAAAGACCCCCTTCTATTGAAAGGAAATGTTTGTGGCACTTTGGTGCCGCAAGCTGGTCGGACTTGCGGTCGTACTTTTTCGATTTCCCATGGAATGATTATTGCTACCGTGGGAGGGGTCCCTCTGAGTGTGCAGAACGCATTACCGAGGTAATTCTCTCTGGCATCGAGGCGTACATTCCATATTCTTTCTCTTCTACTAAACCTAACAAACCTTGGTTTAACTCTGCTTGTTCTCGCGCTCTCCGCAGCAGGGATGTTGCCTTCAGGGATTACCGTCGTCTTCAAACTCCTGAAACTCACGCTACTTATATTTCATCCTGGAATCGTGCAAAATCTATCCTTCGCAACACGAAAAACTCATTTCTCCGTAGAAAATGCAATTATCTTTCTGGTTCCTCTTCTTCACGTTCTTTCTGGCATTTTGCAAAAAATATCAACTCTAACTTTGCTTCTTCCTCTTTCCTTCCTTTAATATCTTCCGACGGCACAACTGCTGTTTTACCTTCATCTAAAGCTGAACTCTTTGCTCAAACTTTTGCCTCTAATTCAACCTTAGACGATTCCGGAGCTATTCCTCCTCCTTCAACCCCCTCTAACTCAATTATGCCTAAAATTAGAATTTCTTCTAAAGATGTCATTTCTGCTCTCTCTGAGCTTAACACTAAGAAGGCGTACGGTCCCGATGGTATTCCTCCTGTGGTTCTCAAAACTTGTGCTTCCGAGCTTGCACCGTGCCTCGGTAAACTATTTCATCTTTGCCTCTCTTCTTCAACCTTCCCTTCTTGCTGGAAACGTGCGCTCATTCAGCCTGTGCCGAAGAAGGGGGACCCCTCTCAACCCTCCAACTACCGTCCTATTTCTTTGACCTCCGTTCTCTCAGTATGGCTTTCGTAAGAAACGCTCTACTGGTGATCTTCTTTCCCTTCACTCTGACTCTTGGTCCTCCGCTCTTCCGGCATTTCCGTGAAACTTTTGCTGTGGCGCTGGACATATCGAAAGCCTTCGATAGAGTCTGGCACAAAGCTTTGATTTCTAAACTTCCCTCTTTCGGTATCTTTCCTTCTCTCTGTGATCTTCTCACTAATTTCCTTTCTGGTCGCTCTATAGCAGCTGTTGTAGACGGCCACCGTTCTTCCTTTAAATCTATTAATAGTGGTGTTCCTCAGGGTTCTGTCCTATCCCCAACACTTTTTCTACTTTTCATTAATGACCTTCTCTCTATTACCTCATCTCCTATCCACTCCTATGCTGATGACTCCACCCTTCATTATTCCTTCCAGTTTGAAAAACGTCCCACCCAACAGCAGTTGATAGACTCGAGAAGGGTAGCCTTGGAGCAACTAACCTCTAATCTTTCAATTATTTCAAATTGGGGCAGAAAAATCATGGTTGTTTTCAATGCCTCAAAAACTCAATTCCTTCATCTCTCCACTCGACACAATCTTCCACACAACTATGATATCTTCTTCGAAAACATACAACTCAAGCCTTCATCTGTTCTTAATATTCTTTGTGTTTCTTTTTCTCGTGATCTTTCTTGGAAAGATCACATTACTTCTCTTTCTAAACAAGCTTCTAAGAGGTTGGGTGTTCTGAGGCGCCTTCAGAATTACTTCACGCCACCCCAGTTGCTTGCTCTGTATAGGGGTGTTGTTCGCCCCTGTATGGAGTACGCTTAACACATCTGGGGTGGTTCCACACACACGGCTCTCCTAGAGAAGGTGGAGTCTAGGGCATTTCGTCTCATCAACCCTCCAGCTCTTACTAACTCTCTTCAATCTCTTTCTGCGTCACTCTCTCTTTACTATCGCTATTACAACAGACACTGCTCTTCTGAACTCTCTCGTCGCATACCTCCTCCATTGAGAAGAGCTCGTGCGACACGCCTTTCTACACAGTCTCATCCTTTCTCTGTCCAACTCTCCGACCCCAGACTTAACCGCTATGCTCAATCTTACATATACTCTACTGGTAAAGTCTGGAACACACTCCCTTTATCTGTTTTCCCAACTTCCTTTGACTTACATACTTCCAAACGCCGTGTATCTAGACACGTCGGACTCCATCAACCATGACATAGATAGATCTTTCCCAACTCCGGTGGAAATTGGTAGGCCTCTGGCCTTTGCTCACCGGAGGATATATATATATATATATATATATATATATATATATATATATATATATATATATATATATATATATATATATATATATATATATATATATATATATATATATATATATATATATATATATATATATATATATATATATATATATATATATATATATATATATATATATATATATATATATATATATATATATATATATATATATATATATATATATATATATTTAAAAATTTTGAGAACGGCAGAAGTAATACCATAAGGACCATACGCCTTCTTAGTGTTAATTAAGCTCTGAGATTGCAGAAATGACGTCTTTAGAAGAAATTACAATATTAGGCATAAATGGGTTGGATGGGGTTGATGGAGGAGAAGGAATGGCTCCGGAATCGTTTAAAGTAAAGTTTGAGGAAAAGGTTTGAGCGAAGTGTTAAGCTTCAGTAGAAGATACTAGAGGAGGGAAAGAGGAAGACAATTCTTTTTGCCAAATGCCAGAAAGAGCGAGAATAAGAGGAACCAGAAAGATTATTGCATTTAAGATGTATAAAATAGTTTTTGGTGTCACGAAGAATAGATTTTGCCCGATTCCGGAATGAAATTTAAATTGAATGAGTTTCTGAGATTTGAAGACGACTGTAATCAATGAAGGCAGCATCCCTGCGGTGGATAACAAGAGAACAAGTAGAGTAAATTTACCAAGATTTGTTAGGTTCAGCCGAATGGAATGAATATGGAATATAAGCCTCCACGCCAGAGTGAAACACCTCAGTTATGCGCTCAGCACAATCTGAGGGACCATTACCACGGAAGCAGTGATCATTCCATGGAAAATCAGAGAAGTACAGCCGCAAGTCAGACCAGTTACTAGCACCGAAGTGACAAACATCTCTCTGAAGGAGGGAGCCGTTCTTGCAGAAGACTTGAAGAAATAAATCAAGAAACGGAGATAAGGTTATCATATGAAAAAAGAGGAGGAAAGAGTTTAACAATATTAGTATAAGGATTAGAGGCTAAGAAAGATCAAGTATGTTGGGTTCATTACCAAGACGGCCAGGGATAGGAGTAGGGAGTTGCATCAACTACTCAAGGTTGTTCACGACAAAAATGTGGTAGTGCGAGTTCACTAGTTGGATCATGAGAATTAGATGAAAGCCATTGGTGGTAGTGAACATTGAAATATCTTGAAATGATGATTTCGGAGAATGGAGAAGAAGGAAGAATGTGCTCTATTGCAGAGTTTAAATAGTCGAAGAATTCTTTATAGTTAGTAGAATTAGGAGATAAATAGACAGAGGAAGTAAATATAGCAGTATAATTGCAAGAGAGCTGAAGCCATTAAGTAGAGAACCTAGAAGACTCCAAATTAAAGACACGAGAACAAACAACATCGTCGCGCAAAAATTCGCAGCATTCAACTTTTGTTGAAAATTGAGCATATAGAAACAGTAGGAGGTAACATAATTCGGTTTGCTGTCAGTGCACCCAAGCACCTGAGTTTCGATTAAGAACAAGAGATGAGGTTTAGAAGAAGAGAGGTTGTGTTTGATAAAGGGGAAATTAGGAAAAAAGACCGCGAATGTTGCAGAAATTAATGAAAAATATTAGACCATGCACAGGGGCAAGTCGGACGCAAGTTCTTGGCGGCACCATCCCCATCATCGGAGGCCACCAAATCCCAAGTGATGATGGAATAAGGGGTGAATGAGAAGCATTCTTTGTAAGCCATCCCTGAAAGCATCTCCGGGGCAGATTTATGCTTCCCCATTTTTGTTATGTTTAAAAAGGCAATTTATGATTAAGCACTTGTAAATTTATGGGAACATGTGAAGAAATGGGGTAGAGTGGTAATGGGAGTATAGACACTCTAATATGAGTCGAGAGTACAATATATATATATATATATATATATATATATATATATATATATATATATATATATATATATATATATATATATATATATATATATATATATATATATATATATATATATATATGTACACATATTTAACCCGTCAGCAAATTGAAATTTCCATCGTCCAAATGACTCTACCATCCCTGTGAGCACATTATTTTAAGTTTAAGTTGAATTTTTATGTTCCAAAATTCCCATCGGTACTTTATCACCAAGCAAACATGTATTTTTCTCCTTCTTATGATGTATTTAAATTAAACTGAATAAAGAATGTTAAAGGGAAATACGTAGAAACAAGTCCTCTCTGGCGATCTAACAAGCGGTCCTACGTTCAAAACATGATAAATTTGGAAATAGTTTATTTTATGCTCTAATGAACCAAAATCTGGGCAATTACTCAACCTTACACACACGGACACACATATATATATTTTTTATTTTAAAAAAATTTTTTTTTTATACAATACACCATATCCCGCATGATGCAGGGTGGAGTCAATTGCAGAAAATTTGAAATTCCTGAAATCGTACATCGGAATAAAACCTGGTTGCAAAGAGTTCCCAGTCTTTAGAACCATGCGAAGATAATATATATATATATATATATATATATATATATATATATATATATATATATATATATATATATATATATATATATATATATATATATATATATATATATATATATATATATTATATATATATATATATATATTGTTACAATTTTATTATACCGTTACAAATCTCCCAGGATTTTGAGGAAAGGATTTGCTCTTCGTGAGAAAATCAAAACTTCTATTCAGTCGTCGGCAAAAAGCATTCGCTGCTGTTCAGTTGCTTAAAACTTTTGTTGCTGTCAAGTTGAAATAAAGTTATTTCTGTTGTGAAGTCGAAAGTTAACTTTATTGCAGTTTAGTTAGAAAAATACTTTCTAATGTAGTTTAAGAATAACCATTCTACTATTTAGTGATAAAGTTCATTTATATTGTTTAGTTGTCTGAAAACTAAACAGTTTGTTTAAAAACTTTACTATCGTTAAACTACTATAGTTTGGTAGTCTTCATTCAACTTTGGCAAATTTGGAAAATTAGTCTACAAGAGACTAAATTAAGAATATTCAAGAGCTTCATTCCTAATAAGTATTTCAAGTGATCGAATGATCCAGTGGCATTAATTGGGAAGAGCCTGAAAATTTCTAAGTTGCAAGAACAGACTTAATCAAGCAATTCTTTATTTGGAAGACCAGTAACGTCGTCTACGTTACCTTTTTTTTTTACCAATACCAACCTCGAAATACTACATCACCTACAACTTGCGAAGAGAAGTAATCGAAGGAACTTCATTCGATCTCCGTAGAGAAGGCACAACTTTTCTAATAACTGCGAGAAGCTACAAGATTGATCTTACTTCTAATTATGGTAATTATGGTTAGTAGTCCTTCTTTCCTTCGTTAAGTTTCAAGTGATTGTAGATTTAAATTATTAAATCCAACAAACTTTAATAATTGAATTAATTAAAATAATTTATTCTACATTATTAATTTGATACATAAGAATATTTATATGCAATCTATAAGTATTCTTGTTTTCTTTTTCATATACTTTCAGGAATCTGAGAGCCGATTTGAGCAAACATTTCTTTTTGGAATTTCCTCTTATTCGAATCTCCGTGCTGTGCTTTGAATGTTTATCATTTGGAAGGAGAAATTAATTTATAGCTGCGCTCGAACAAAGTTTACTTCAATATATAGCCATTTGTAAAAATAAACTTTGAACTTTTAAGTTTCTTCCTATATTTCTACAACCTCATATTAAATCACACTTAGATTTTAATATTTTAGAAAAGTTGTGCGTCTAAAATATATTCATATTTTAGAAAAGTTATGCGCCTAGAATATATTCATATTTTGGAAAAAGTTGTTCGTGAAATATATTCATATTTTAGAAAGCTGTTCCCATTTGTCGTTCCTAATTTTTTGTAATTTATTTTCTGGAATCAACTAATAATTCCCGTTCAAATCTAGTTTCTATAAGTAACTATGTTTTCGTTCAACTAAGTTTAAGGTTTAAACGTAAGTTCCTTCTATTTGCAAATTTCGATCTTCGTCAAAATTTTCAGTTTTGTACTTTTGTGTCAAAATTCATTCCGTTAAACTTTGTTTCTACTAACTAGTTGTGTTTAAGCGTAAGCTATAATTTCACCAGTTTAGATTTTGCATTGCTCACTTTGAATTCTCAACCTCAGTCAAGTGCAATTATAAGCGTCTAAGCATAAGTTCATATTTCATATTTCCTAAAAAGAAAAAATTTGGTATTATATATATATATATATATATATATATATATATATATATATATATATATATAATATATATATATATATATATATATATATATATATATATATATATATATAATATATATATATATATATATATATTTGTGACATTTAATCTTTTCGCTTTTTACAGCTTTTGACTCCTTCTTCATATTGAATAATTCCTTTCTATAAGCCCTAGGTGCCTTGAAAATGGCAGAAGCAAGCGCAGCAACAACCTCATCCATCTTAGACTCGCTCGAAGACACCATTTTAAGTGACTTGGGCATAGCAGAGGTAACCAACACCTCAGAGGAAAAGAAGAGTCTTTTACAAGCCATTGAGGAGAGAGTCAGACCTTTGAGATGCTCCAGAGGCATCGTAAAGCGAAAAATAACCCTATTACTTAAACCTTTTACAAAAGAACCTCGGGAAGATGATAATCCTTCTCTTTTGGAAACCATTTTGGAAGAAGTAAATCTCCGACTAGAGGAGGTGAGACAATATGATCACGAAATAGAGGCCAAGATATGTGAGTCTGAACTCATGAAGTGCGACCAGACTCTCTTAAATGAAGAAGTGATCAATTCTACAAATTATCACCTACAATTACAGAGAATTATTCATGGGATTAGGCCTCATTCCAACGTCTCACCCAAAGAGTCAGCCTCACCTTCACATTCACAACAAGATCACTTATCAAGAGAAGAATTGCAATCTATCCTGAAGAGGTTTAAACCTCAGCAAGAGCTTAAAATTCCTGCTCTCAAGTGCCGTAATTTCTCTGGAGGAGAAGACAAATGTGAGTTTCGGTCTTTCATCCTGTCTTTTGAAAATGTATATGGCTGTCGAAAGGACATCTCTGATGCAGCCAAATTACAATATTTAAAAACTCACCTTCAGAGCTATGCACTCAGAGATATAGAACATCTTAGTAATGTAGATGAAAATTACATTTTGGCATTAAACATCCTTAAAGAGATGTATTTGGACATACCCTTTTTAGTAGATACTCTTATCCACAAAATAGATTCAGCTCCAGTTTTGGACAACAAAAACCTAGATGCCATCCGGTTCTTTTTGTCAGAAGTTCGTGCTCACTTACATGAGTTAAAAGAGTATGATTTGGATTTCTTGGAAGAGGGAACACCAGGCAACATGTTTGTTAGTCACGTAGTAGTAGACAAACTTCCTTCTTTATTTCTAAGAGAGCTGAAATTGAAAACTCAGAAAGAGTATCCTTCAATCAATTTAATTTTGAGCAACTACACCTGTATATTGAAGTCTCTGGAAAAGAATGGAAATAAGACATCTGGCTTCCACAAAGAGAAAAGTAAGGGTGTAAGTTCACAGAAATCTTATTTAAAGGAAAAGAAGAACTCTTCCTTTAATGCAAGTGTTAAAAAGGAATTCGCTTCCTCTTCTACAGATAAAGAAAGCGACAAGCCTTCTTCATTGCCATCAGAGTGCAAATTGTGCAGTGGAAAGCATCCGATGTCTGGATGTGATGTTTTCACATCTACCAGTGCAAGGAGAGAACGCTGCATAGAACTGGGCATGTGTACCAACTGCTCCAGTAAAAAGCATGTCTCTTCAAAGTGCCCAGCCAAAAATTTGGTCTCAGTCGTCCTTGTTTCATCTGCAAGAGCAGTGCCCACATAACTGCACTTTGTTCATCAAATATAAAGAGTAAAGGGAAAAAAGAAGTTAAAGGTGTCTCCACTTCTTCTGCAGAGGCTCAGAATCTGGAGGATGAATGTACAGATAGAAATAACCTCTGTATAAATACAGGAAATACTTCTTCTGACCAAATTCTTCCAACCATGTCTCTCAATATCAGAAATGGTAACAAAACTGTGTCTGCCAGAGTACTTTTGGACTTAGGTTCTCAAAGGAGCTATTTCAACTGCAATATTTTTGAAAAATTGGAACTAGATGTAGATTCCCTTCCTGTAAGTACCAGTGTCATAAAAACTTTTTTGGGTGAACAGGTACGTTCTTTACGAAACATTAATTTGGAAATGAACATTTGTTGTTCTAATTTTATAAAAAAGTCTATTTTCATTGATCCTAATCTAGATGTAGGCTTTAGTGTGAAAGGTCTTATGGGTGCTATTAATAATGTTTCTTTTAGTGGAAATTATATTGCAGATCGATTTTACGTGGGCAGACACGGAAGTAATGTCTCAAATGTGGATGGTTTGATTGGAATAGATGTCATCTCTTCAATGAAACATTTTAGAATCACGGAATGTTTAAAAGGCAGAGCCATTGAAACATGCCATGGAGTTGTGCCGTTTGGTCCTGTTAAATCATTTTTAACTCCATCTCAGAAAATGGCAATCTTTGGAGGAGAAAATACTGCTGCTGAGAGATCTTCTCAGAAAACATCATGACAAAGGGCTAAGGTAACACTCTCTTCATCCTTTCCTGAACAGACAGTTGCAGTCCCAGAAAGTCTCGTCAATACTATCATCGAGCCTTCTTCTTCATATTTTGATCCTCTTCTGTATACTCATAATCATGCAGAAGTAGATTTGGGACTAGAAAATATCTACAGTCTTGAATCTTTAGGTATTAATGAGGATGCTGACCAGGGCTCTATTGACGAGATGTTTCTTCAGAAATTTTATGAGACCATAGAGTTCAGGGAAGGAAAATATCATGTGGAATTACCTTGGCATGAAAACATTCTTGAAGAAGTTCCCTCTAACTATCATATAGCTCTGGCTACAATGCGTAGTGTTCAAAAACGCCTGGAAAGACAAGGACTTTCTTCAGCATATGGGGATGTTTTCAAGCAACACCAAAGAGAAGGAATAATTGAAGCTATTCAAGTGACACCTGAGAACTTCAAAAACTTCAAATTCATACCTCACCGACCAGTGATAAAAACTGCAGAGCAAGTTACAACAAAAATAAGACCAGTCTTTAATTGTAGCTTAAAGGTGAGTGGATCTCCTTCTTTAAATCAGGCATCATATCACGGAGTGGATTTGTTAAACTCACTCTTCCGTCTTCTCATTTCATTTAGAACTAACAAATATGTGGTCTTGGCAGATATATCTAAGGCCTTCCTGCAGATACGTCTCAAACTTGAGGAGGACAAAAATAGATTTTGCTTCCTGTGGGAAGTTAACGGCCAGGTTGTGGCATATCGCTACACTACCATTATATTTGGACTTGCAGTCAGTCCTTTTGTACTGAATGCTGTCATTCGTTATCATGCAGATCAATATCCTCCTGATTTATGTTCTTCTCTCCTGAAGAACAATTTATATGTAGACAATTTTTGTTTTACACATTCATCTGAAGATGTTCTGAAGACCATTTCTTTCCAAGCCATCTCTCGAATGAAGGAAGGTGGTTTTGATCTTTCATCTTGGAATACCAATAATCCTGAACTTAAAGCTATGTTCTTAAATGAAGGTAAACTTTCTACTCATCAGTGCTCAGAAGAAAGAGTACTTGGCTATCTATATGATCCAGAACATGACACGCTTAAACTAAGTGATTTTTCTCTCAAATCTGTTTCCACAAAAAGACAACTTCTTTCAGAAGTATCTAAAATATTCGACCCACTTGCCTTATTCATTCCTGTTTCTATCCGTGGACGTCTTCTCATGAGGAGAACCTGGGAAAAAGACATGAAGTGGGATGATGAAGTCGAAACAGAAATTAAAATGTCTTGGGAAAAAATTCGTAAAGATTTGTCTGGACTTAAAGATGTAACCTTTCCAAGATCTTGTTTTGAAACATCTGAGTCTAATCTGTCTATCAACATATTTTGTGACGCAAGCACACAATGCTATGGATTTGTGATCTACATTTCTTCCGATTTGAAGAGCCCACAGATACTATGGGCCAAGGGCAAAGTATCTCCATTAAAAGGAAGGACACTTCCTTGTTTAGAACTTATGTCGGTCTTTCTTGCATTGAAATGCTTGCCTTCAGTTTTGAGAAGTTTTCAAGATGTTTCATTTAAAAATGTGAATATTTTCTCTGATTCACAAATCACATTACATTGGATTTTCAACAAAGGCCAAAAGAACAAGCAAATCTTTGTGAGAAACCGCATACAAGATATCTCTCTTATGGTATCTTCATTAAATACTGAGTTTTCTCTACAGCCAAAATTTCTGTATGTGCGTTCAGAAGAAAACCCTGCAGATTTACTCACAAGAGGAATAACTCTATCAGAATTTAAGAGAAAACTTCAGTTTTGGTCATCAGGTCCTTCTTGGCTTGCATCTGACCCATCTTATTGGCCAAGTTTTGAATTAAAAAATTCGGGAATCGAACCAGTGACCCCCGTATATTCCATAGTTCATGAAGCAAAAGAACCTCCTGTGCTTAATTTTGGCAAATTTTCAAGTTTAAATGCCCTTCTTCGTGTATGTGCTTTGCTGTTCCGATTCCTTAAGAAAACAAGAGATACAAGTCATAACATCAATTGTGATGAAAAAGCTCTTTTGTATTGCCTAAGAGTAATGCAACAAGAATCCTTCAATAAAGAAATTGCTTTCTTAAAGGAAGCAAAACGGAATCCTTCTACGAGGGAGAAACTACCAGATTTAGTAGATAAATTGAACCTTTTTTAGATGACAATGACCTATTGAGGACAAAAGGTCGTCTATCAAGATCAAATTTCTATGAATTTGATGTTCTCAACCCGGTGCTGTTGCATAAAAGTCACCATCTCACAAGTCTCATCGTAAGAGATGCTCATTATGCCTGCAAGCACTTGGGCATTCAAGCCACACTCACAAGAATACGTCTCAAAGGATTCTGGATAACATCTGCAAGACACACGATTAAGAAGATTCTTTCAGACTGTGTCATTTGCAAAAAATTCAACAATTTTGCATTTACGAACTTTTCAAAAACCCAGGTGGATCTTTTCCGACCATTTAAATTCGTGGGTGTCGACTTCACAAAGCACTGGTGGGTCAAACATAAAGGTTCTAATCAATCACAGAAGATGTTTCTTATCATCTATACATGTCTTAATATCAGAGCGATCCATTTAGATCTTTTGCCTGACATGACAACTAAATCTTTTGTACAATCTTTTCAGCGGTTTGTCAATATTTATGGTGTACCTGACACTGTATATAGTGACAATGCAAAGACATTCATTCAAGGAACAGATGTCATAGAAACATTTGTGGTATCCGAAGAAGGCAAAGAATTCTTGATGAAGAACCACATCCAACACAAACGAATTCCACTTTATAGCGCTTGGGTCGGGAGTCTGTGAGAAAGACTCTTGCGTGTGGTGAAAGGTTGTCTATATAAGACTATAGGACGATCTTCTCTGGAATATTTTGATTTCATCACCATCCTTTCTGACATCACTGATGCCATTAACTCTCGTCCACTAACTTACACTACAAGTGACAATGATGTGGTTCCACTCACTCCTAATTGCTTCTTGAAACCTCATTCTAAAACAAGCATGGTTTTGCCAGGAAGTAAGTCTGACGCTCCTTTCTGGAGCAATCCTACCAAAGCTCGAGAAGATCTTCTTAAATCTCTCAAGTTATCTTCAGAAAAACTCGAAGAATTTAGGAATCGGTGGTACAATGAATATTTGTTAAGCCTTCGAGAAACAAGCAGAGAGCTCTACCAAACAAAATGGGAGAACCGAATGAGAGTGGGAGATGTCATACTCATAAGAAGTCCCATTAAAGAAAGACCCTTTTGGCAGATGGGCATCGTGACCCAACTCTTACCGGGAGACGATGGAAAAATACGTTCTGTATTTGTTAAAACTCCAGGGGTCAAGTCAACCTGTACCCCATTAAACATCTCTATCCACTTGAACTATCCATCACACATAATGGGTCCAGTACAGCTTCTGCAGTTTCTCCTCCCTCAGTTTCACCTGCAGGAAATCAAAGTCTTCCTACCAGTTCTAGTTCTTCAACTGTTAAGGTTGTAGACAAGAAAATCTTCGTCCTACCAGAAAAGCAGCCTTAATAGCAAGACAGAGATTCATCTCTTCTTCAGAAGAAGATGACGATGATTCTCTTAATTTAATTTTTCATACATTTCTGACACCTTACTTCAGGTTAGGTGTCATCTCGCCCTGGGAGGATGTTACAATTTTATTTTATCGTTACAAATCTCCCAGGAATTTGAGGAAAGGATTTTCTCTTCGTGGGAAAATCAAAACTTCTATTCAGTCGTCGGCAAAAAGCATTCGCTGCTGTTCAGTTGCTTAAAACTTTTGTTGCTGTCAAGTTGAAATAAAGTTATTTCTGTTGTTAAGTCGAAAGTTAACTTTATTGCAGTTTAGTTAGAAAAATACTTTCTACTGTAGTTTAAGAATAACCATTCTACTATTTAGTGATAAAGTTCATTTATATTGTTTAGTTGTCTGAAAACTAAACAGTTTGTTTAAAAACTTTACTATCGTTAAACTACTATAGTTTGGTATTCTTCATTCAACTTTGGCAAATTTGGAAAATTAGTCTACAAGAGACTAAATTAAGAATATTCAAGAGCTTCATTCCTAATAAGTATTTCAAGTGATCGAATGATCCAGTGGCATTAATTGGGAAGAGCCTGAAAATTTCTAAGTTGCAAGAACAGACTTAATCAAGCAATTCTTTATTTGGAAACCAGTAACGTCGTCTACCTTACCTTTTTTTTTACCAATACCAACCTCGAAATACTACATCACCTACAACTTGCGAAGAGAAGTAATCGAAGGAACTTCATTCGATCTCCGTAGAGAAGGCACAA
>SEYY01012062.1:0-22437 GCA_009176605.1 Armadillidium nasatum | reverse complement strand
TAAAATTTAAACCTCTTTTGAAATGATTTTACGAGAAATCAAAAACTGGTGTAAAACCTTTCTTATTAAACTCCATAAAACGTTTATTACATTTATTATTATTATTATTATTATTATTATTATTATTATTATTATTATTATTATTATTATTATTATTATTATTATTATTATTATTTATTTATTTATTTAGGTAACGTGCAAAACAAAAATGTTGAGTGGGGATTTGTCAAATGGAGATGGAGAGAATAATGTAATGAAGGATGCAACACAGGAGATTCCTTTTCCATCTCCTCCGTCCTCTGAATCATCCTTAGCTTCAGAATGTACCATTGGATCCTATATTACTTCCTTCTGTAATGAGCTTTCTGAGGATTTTGATTTTACATCAGAGGAAATGGAGTCAGAAACGTCCGAGTCATCATCTAAGGTAAGTCAAGTAATTAAAATTCATTTTTATTTCTATTTCAAATTTCATAAATAGCGTTTATTAAATTAATTAAATGAGTAAAAAAATAAATAATAATAATAATAATGATAATAATAATAATAATAATAATAATAATAATAATAATAATAATAATAATAATAATAATAATAATAATAATAATAATAATAATAATAATAATAATAATAATAATAATAATAATAATAATAATAATAATAATAATAATAATAATAATAATAATAATAATAATAATTATTGTTAAATTTACTGATATTTAAATTTTTTTTTCTTATTTCACAGGAAAACTTCGAGACGCGTGAAATTCATAAATTTTGGCGCTTCTACCAGCAGAGAAACTGGAAACTTGGATCAAAGTAAGTTTTCTCATATTAAATTACATAATTATTACCATTATTTCCAAAGATATCTGTTGTATATTAATATAATATATATATATATATATATATATATATATATATATATATATATATATATATATATATATATATATATATATATATATATATATATATATATATATATATATATATATATAATATATATATATATATATATATAAGGAAGTATGGAGGAAAAAGAAAATATCAAAAGAAATAAAAAGTAAGAATGTTTGAAGTGTATGTATTTTCCTTCTGTAATGTCTGGGTGTGAAACATGGATGATAGATGCTAGGGCGAGGAAAAGTTTGAATGTGTTTGAGATGAAAGGATTGAGAGCGATGTGTAGTTTGAGAAGGGTTGATGGGATTAGAAACGAAAGGACAAATAATATATGTGGATGAGTGAGGGATATGGTGAATAAAGCAGAGGGGGGTGAACGAAGATGGTTTGGATATGTATGTAAAATGAATGAGGACATAATGGTGGGCAGGGTACTTAATCCGAGGTAGAAGGGTGTAAGGGGAGAGAAAATGCAATTGGATGGATGGAGTGAGAGAAATTTTGGGTGGAAGGAATTTGAGTTTAGAAGAGGGTGGAAGAGTTGCGGAGGACGGAGTCAGATGGAGGGCGATGGTGAAGGGGGATGAAAGGTAGGGATGGGTATGTTTGTAAAAGAATTATTCTTCTTTTTCTTGGTCCAAGAAAGGAATTTCATGATTTTAAATAAAATCAATGTAGCATAGATTAAATACTGCAAAATTTTACTTCTTATTAATAATGTTATTTTCTGGATTATTATTATTATTTTATTATTATTATTATTATTATTATTATTATTATTATTATTATTATTATTATTATTATTATTATTATTATTAATTATTATTATTATTATTATTATTATTATTATTATATTATTATTATTATTATTATTATTATTATTATTATTATTATTATTATTATTATTATTATTATTTTTTATTATTTTTTTTTTTTTCGCCTGCAGATTATGCAATTGGCAATCAAGAAGTTCTTCCAATAACTTCAGGATATTCGGATGACTTTTATCACTGGATTTCACCTGAATCATTAAATGCGTTTTTAAATACTTGTGGACAAAATACGCTCCCAACCTCCAACAATGGTGGCTCTAATTTTAGTTTTTGTGCTTACGGATCCAGTGGATCATCAGTTCTAGGGAGGTTATTAATATATTACTATTATATATATATATATATATATATATATATATTATATATATATATATATATATATATATATATATATATATAATATATATATTATTTATATTATTTTATTATTATATATTATTATTATTATTATTATTATTATTATTTTATTATTATTATTATTATTTTATTATTATATTTTATTATTATTATTATTATTTATTATTTATTATTTATTATTATTATTATTATTATTATTATTATTATTATTATTTATTATTTATTTATTTATTATTTATTATTTATTATTATTATTATTTATTATTATTATTATTATTATTATTATTATTATTATTATAATATTATCTTAAGCGCATTTCCAAAATAGCATTCTTTCTAATTTCATCATAGGGATGATTACAACATTTACCAAAAAAATGGTTTATTTCTCATGATCCAACTTTGAACTCGCCAACCACTTTTCTTTTGAAAACAATCTTGAGAAGTTGGTGCAATTCCCTACCTGTATCCCTGACCGCCTTGGTAATGAACCTAATATGCTTGATCTTTTCTTAAATTCTTACTTCTCTTTATCTTATCCTTCTCCTTCTCCTTATTTCTACTAAATAACTTCTTCCTCTGGTTTCATCCGATCATCTTCTTATCTCTGTATCTTCTTCAGTCTTTTCAAGTCTTTTGCAAGAGCGATTTTCACCTTCGGTAAGAAGGTGTTGTGTCACTTCGGTGCTGCTTGCTTGTCTGACTTGCAGTTGCACTTTACAGATCTCTCATGGAATAATTACTGATTCCGTCGTTGGAGAGGTCCTCTGGAATGGCAGAGCCCATAACAGAGGTCATTCACTCCAGCATGGAGGCGTATATTCCATACACTTTCCCTTCAACTAAAAATATAAAACTTAGTTTAACTCTATTTGTTGTCGTTCTATTTGAAAGAGGAAAGTAGTCTTCAGAGTTCTGGAAACGTGCAAGATCTATTCTTCGTATCACCAAAAACATATTTCTCCATCGACAATGCAACAATCTTTTTGGTACCTCCTCCTCCAGCACTTTCTGGCATTTAAGAAAATATTAAATCTAATTTTGCTTCTTCTTCTTTTCCCTCTTCTTGTATCTTTGGATGGCACAACTGCCGTTTCACCTTCTACTAAAACCAAAATCTGTTCTTAAACTTCTGCCTCTAATTACACCTTTTACGACGTAATAAATAAAGCACCTTCTTCAACCCCCTCCAACTAATTTATGCTTAATATTATAATTCCTTTTAAAGATGTTATTTCTGCTCTCTCCGAGCTTAACACTAAAAAAGAGTAAGGTTCTGAAGGTGTCCCTCTTATGGTGCTTAAACCTTGTGCTTCTGAGTTTATACCTTGGTAAACTATTTCATCTCTGTCTTTCTACTTTAACCTTCCCTTCTTGCCGGAAGCTTGAGCTCATTCAACCTGTGCCGAAGAGGAGGGACCCTTTTCAACCTTCCAACAATTATGTTATTCTTTAACTTCTATCCTTTCTATAGTTTTCAAATCCATCCTTAACAGGAAGATTTGGAAAACATTCAATTCTTCTAATCTGATCATTGATCAAAAATATGATTCTCGTAAAGAACTCTCTACTAGTAATTTCCTTTCCTTACCTCCTTACTCTTCGACCTCCACTCTTCGGTTTTTCTGTGATTCTTGACATGTCGAAAGTCTATGATAGAGTCTGGCACAAAGCTGTGATTTCTGAATTTCCCTCTTTCGGAATCTATCCTTCTTTCTGATTTACTTTCTAGTTGTTCTATAACAGCTGTTGTAGACGTCCCCTGTTATTCATTTAAATTTTCCTTTAATAGTGGAGTTCCTCAGGGATCTCTCACATCTCCTTTTCTGTTTTTTATTTATGATCTGTCTATTACTTTCTCACATGTCCACTCATATGACGATGACTCTACTCTTCATTACCCCTTTCAATTTGAAAGACGCCCATAACAAATAACCTCTGATCTTTATCATATTTTAAATTGAATAATAATAATAATAATAATAATAATAATAATAATAATAATAATAATAATAATAATAATAATAATAATAATAATAATAATAAAAAAATTAAACTCCTCCTTCTCTCTTCCCTCCCCATCCTTCAACACAACTATGATATCTTCTTCAAAAACATATGACTCAAACCTTCATCTGTCCTTTATATTCTCGATGTTACTTTTTCTCGTTTTTTTTTTTTAGAAATATCACATTACTTCTAAGAGGTTGGGTGTTCTGAGGCGCCTTCGTAAATTCTTCACTCCGCCCCAGTTGCTTTCACTTTATATGGGTATTGTTCTCCCTGTATGGAGTATGCCTCACACACCAGGTGGTTCTACTCATACAAATCTTATTGAAAAGATGGAGAAGGGTTTTTCTTTATATCAACTCCTTCGATCTCATTAACTCCCTGAAGTCTCTCTCTTTACCTGTGAACTGTTGCGTCACACTCTTTATTTTAGCTTTATTTTAACTGACACTGCTTCTTAGAACTTTCCTGTCGAATGCCTCCTCCATTGAGAAGAACTCGTGCGACACACCTTTCTACACAGTCTCGCCCTTTCTTTGTCAAACTCTCCGACCCAAGTCTTTACCGCTATGCTATACTGGTAAAGTCTGGAACATACACTCTTTATCCATTTTTGTAACTTCCTTTCACTTGCACACCTTCAAACGCTTTATATCGGGACATGTCGGCCTTTAACTGGGCACTAATTTTGATATTCCCCAACTCTGGTGGAAATTGATAGGCCTCTGGTCTTTGCCCACTGAAGTATATATATATATATATATATATATATATATATATATATATATATATATATATATATATATATATATATATATATATATATATATATATATAAATTATAATATATGGCTAAAAATATAAATTTGTAGCTAGAATCAGTAAAAATATCTAGCACTGAAAGTAAAATTTGGATACGTTGCTATTTTTTTATAAAATCAGTTCTCAATTCGAGTCTATATTGGAAAGTTCTCAATTGCTGTCATAACGAAAAGTTTTCTTAAAGTTTTCATATCGGAAAGTTCTCAAATAATTTTCATAGCGAAAAGTTCTTAAAAGTTTTCATTCGAGATTTTTTGAACATATTCGTTTGATATAAATCAATTGAGATTAAATAGTTAAAAGCCTATAAATATCGATTGATAAAATAAAAATGATTCATGGTTCGGTTAATATTAAAGTTATCTCCTATTAATTCTGAAAAATATACCATCATTTATAATTTACTCTTTCTTTTCAATTCCTAAATTAATATATATATATATATATATATATATATATATATATATATATATATATATATATATATATATATATATATATATATATATATATATATATATATATATATATATATATATATATATATATATATCTAATTAATTAAAAATCTATTTCATATACAATACTTTTAATTTATTTTTCGGCATTTGAAATGTTACAAATTATAATAAAGGGAATTTTTTCTTATTTGTTTCAGGTTCATCTCGGAGATCATCACGTAAAATTGAAGGAAAGGTATGCATTTTATTCTTTTTTTTTTTTTTTTTTTTTTTTTTTTTTTTTTTTTTAAAGAAAAACAAACAAAATTAAAGTTTAAAGTTTACAAAATTAAGAAGTGAGCAATAATATATAATAAATATAATAATATATATATATATATATATATATATATATATATATATATATATATATATATATATATATATATATATATATATATATATATATATATAAGTAGTATGTAAAACGGGGCTACCAGACCATTTGCCCATTTCGGTCACAAAAGTACTGGAACTTGCTCGCTTCGCTCGCTCCGGGTTTGCTCTGCTGCATATACATTTTACAGAAAAGTTTATAAAATCAATTGTACAGAAAATTTTAAGATCTATATTTTTTGTCTTTATAAAATATTTTGTAAAATTAATATTAGTAACGATAAATAAAACAATATATAGATAGATGCATCTGAGGAAAAATTTTATAGGTATTAATTTTATTAGGCATAAAAAAATTCATATTTTTGATATTTATAAAAAATTTTGTAAAACTAATATTAACGAAGTTATATTAGTTTAAACTATAATGTTTTTCATAGTAAATACAGTAGAAGTTTTAAATTTGTTAATCTTACAGTCGTTCGTGGTCTATTGGTTATAATAACGGACTCAATACTCAGAGATCCCGGGTTCAATCCCAGACGGATACAAGTTTTTTAAATGAAATTTAATTAATCAAGAGTAAAGAATGACAAGAAGAAGAAAAATAGTCCACTCAAAGTGGACTAAGCAGTAAAGAATGACAAGAAGAAGAAAAATAGTCCACTCAAAGTGGACTAAGCAGTAAAGAATGACAAGAAGAAGATTCCACCGTGCAGTGGAAAAATAATAATAATAATAATAATAATAAAAATAATAATAATAATAATAATAATAAATATACTTCAAAATAAATCTTAGGTAACTAAAAATATGTTTTCAAGTTTTTTTTCTGGAAATCTGGAAAAAAACATCCTGGATGAAAATAGATTGCTTCCGATCTCAAATCCGAATTTTTTTTCAGATATTCGTATAGAGCATAGCGAGATCGGGCAAATTGTGAAAAAAAATTTGCACTTTTCAACTTCCTTCATTTTTAAAATAATATTTTAAATTTAATTAATTAGCATTATATCATAAAAAAATCTACGGATTTTTTTCAAAATTTAAATGTTTAATATCTGGTTCTATTAAGATAGAAAACTAAATGAAGTATGTTTTTATAGGTTTTCGAGTACGAGGAACTCGAATTTGATATTATTTTTGAGATAGGTAGCTCAGGAAGATAACTTATTTAATATAACTTGGAAAATATAAAAGATAGAGAAAATCTGCTCCGACAACTTTTCGAATTTAATTATTCTACATATGAATATGAAAAAAAATTCCAAATTCGCGCTTTTAAACCCACGTTTTTTCGTTCCAGAATTATTTCCTGAATTCCAGGAAAAATCTACGGATTTGAAAAATACATTTTCAATTTTTAAAACGTGAATATTCGGCTCTACGTATAATAGAGAGATAAATAAGGTATAAATTTATAGCTTTTCGAGGACAAGGATTCCGAATTTTTAATTATTTTTAAGATAGGTAGCTTAGAAAGACAACTTATATATCGTAACTTGGAAAATATAAGAGTTAGAGAAAATTTACACGAGAGTAAAATTGAAGAACTTGATGAGTTTTAGGAAAAAATGATACTTTTTTATTTTTCCTATAATAAATAAGGAAATAAAAATGAATAAAAATAAAAAGAAAGTCACTTTTTCACAAAATAATAATATTTTTGAGATGGATAATTATGATAGAACAAACGATGAGCTTAACTTCTATTATTTTAGATAAAGAACGATTTTCAAGAAGAATAAAAGATTTAGAAAAAAAAATTAGCTCCTTTTTTAATATCAAAGATGAATAACGAAAATTCAAAATTGACTTATAATAAAAAAATCTATAATAAAATGGTAAGATCTGGGAATGAGAAAAATTCAAAATTGACTTATAATAAAAAAATCTATAATAAAATGGTAAGATCTGAGAATGAGAAAAATTCAAAATTGACTTATAATAAAAAATCTATAATAAAATGGTAAGATCTGAGAAAGTTGAAAATTCAAAATTCACTTATAATAAAAAAATCTATAATAAAATGACAACTTGTCAGATCTGTAATACTAATATTAAAAATTTTAAAATTCATGAACAAAGTAATAAACATATTAGAAATACAAATCAATTATTACCATTCTCATTACCAAAACTTAAAAAGAAATTATGTTCACTATGCAATAAAAGCGTTCTAAATCTTAAAATTCATGAGAAAAGTAAAAAACATCAAATAAATTTAATGAGTTGTCATTATAAAAATTGTCGAAAAGGACTTCAAGGAAATTTTAAAGCCTATTGTTATACCAATATAAAAATGGTTGATCCAAGAGCATTTATTAATAATATGATGAAAACCATTGAAAATAAAATTCAAGAGCAAAATTGGGAAAATCTAAAACTGTCTCTCTCTATTTTTGTAGAATTTTATAAATCTTTACCTGATGGAAGAACATCATATATTGAACATTGGTTTAACAACGGAACTATGACAAGTATAACAAATAATTCTCAAATAAAAGAAACTGTACTTGAAATGATTAATAAAATTGAAGAAAAAATATGTAAATTTACGAGAAAAGGGTCAGGATGGATTATCAATAAACTTTTAGAATTTGAAATAAAAGTAGCAAAATATAAACCATTAAGAGCTTCTTCGTATATTGAAACTCCAATCAAATATAAAAATCCAAAATTTGGATTGATTAATATTCAAAATAAAAATGATAACGAATGTTTCAAATGGTGCATAGCAAGATCTGATTGTTTAGATGAAGGTCATCTACATAGATTATCAACAAGAATAAAAGAAGTATCTAAAAAATATAATTGGAAAGGAATAAAATTTCCAGTTCAATTAAAGCAAATTAATAAATTTGAAAATCAGAATGATGTATCTATTAATGTATTTGGACTAGATGAAAAAGAAATATTATATCCATTAAGAATTACTAAAGTTGAGAAAACTAAACATGTTGATTTACTTTTAATATCAGACAATGAAAATACGCATTATTTACTGATGAAACATTTGAGTCCATTTATAAATAAGAAGCATAAAGAGAAAACTTACCCATGTCGATTCTGTTTGCATAGCTTTTATAAAAAAGAATTATTAGATAAACATTTACCAGAATGCAGTATTCATACACCGGTAAGAATGGAATTATCTGAAGGTCAAGTACAATTTAGACTTCATTATAAACAATTCAAACATCCATTTGTTATATATGCGGATTTTGAAAGCACCTTACAGAAAATACATACGACTCAACCTAATCCAAAAGAATCATACACGATTAATTTACAGAAACATCAGCCAAACAGTTGGTGTTGTTATACGAAATGTGATGTAGATGAATATTCAAAGTTTGAAATATATGAAGGAGAAAATTCATCTAAAACGTTTACAGAATATTTAATTTCAGAATCAAAAAGAATTTATAAATTACTGGAAATGAACAAACCAATGAATTTAACTTCGGAAGAAAAAATAAATCATGAAAATGCAAACCGTTGTTATGTATGTAAAAGAGAATATACAGAAAACGATTTTAAAGTAAGAGATCATAATCACCTAACAGGAGAATATAGAGGACCTGCTCATAGAAGTTGTAATTTACAAATTAGAAAACCTAAATTTATACCCATAATAATGCATAACTTATCTAAATACGATGCTCATTTATTTGTCAAAGAATTTGGACGTACTGATGGTGAATTAAAAGCGATTCCTCAAACGGATGAAACTTATATAAGTTTCAGTCAGTTTATAAAAGTGGGTGAATATACTAAAGAGAAACCGATAAACATAGAGTTGAGATTCATCGATAGTTTCAGATTCATGTCCTCATCACTAGCTAAATTAGCATCGAATTTAACGGATGAAAATTTAAAGATTTTAAACAAATATTATCAAGATGAACAGTTTCATCTACTAAAACGTAAAGGAATTTATCCATACGACTGGATGGATGATATATCAAAATTTAATCATGATAAGTTACCTAAAAAAGAAAAATTTTATAATATTTTAAATAATGAAGATATAACAAACGAGGACTACAAACATGCGCAGACTATCTGGAAAAAATTTAATTGTAAAACATTTAAAGATTATCATATGTTATACTTACAATCTGATACCTTGCTATTAGCGGATGTGTTTGAAAACTTTAGAACAACATGCTTAGACACTTATAAATTAGATCCAGCTCGTTATTTTACATCACCAGGGTTATCTTGGGATGCATTATTAAAAGAAACGAAAGTAAAATTAGATTTATTAAAAGATCCGGATATGTTGTTAATGATAGAAAAAGGGATTAGAGGAGGAATAAGCACTATAACACACAGATATGCAAAGGCTAATAATCCATATATTCAAGAAAGTTATGATAAAAATAAACCGCATAGTTATATCACTTATTTAGATGCTAATAATTTATATGGTTGGGCAATGTCTCAGTATTTGCCTACGGGAAATTTTAAATGGATGAAAAACATTAACGATTTTAATGTTTTGGATATCTGTGATGAATCGAGAAAAGGATATATTTTAGAAGTTGATTTAGAATATCCTAAAGAGTTACATGATTTACATAACGATTACCCTTTAGCAGCAGAAAATATAAAGTTAGATAAAGTTTCAAAATTAGTTCCAAACTTGAATAATAAAGAAAAATATATCATACACTATAGAAATTTAAAACAGTGTTTGAATTTAGGATTGAAACTAACGAAAATACATAGAATATTAGAATTTGATCAGAGCGATTGGATGAAATCATACATTGATCTTAACACGAGAAAGAGAAAGGAAGCGAGAAATGAATTTGAGAAAGATTTCTATAAATTAATGAACAACTCAGTGTTTGGTAAAACGATGGAAAATATAAGAAATAGAGTTGATGTACGACTAGTTAAAAATGAAGAGCAAGCTCAAAAATTAGTAAATAAACCAAATTTTGAATCATTTAAAATATTTTCAGAAAACTTAATAGCTTGTCATATGAAGAAAACTAAACTAAGGTTTGATAAACCTATTTATGTAGGAATGTCTATTCTAGAGTTAAGTAAAACTTTAATGTATGACTTTCATTATAATCATATAAAAAATAAATATAATGAAAAGGCAAAATTATTGTTTACAGATACAGATTCATTATGTTATTTCATAGAGACGAAGGATATATATAAAGATATGAAAAAGAATATAAAACTGTTCGATACATCTGATTATCCAGTAGATCATAAATTATATTCAGAAAGGAATAAGAAAGTATTAGGTAAAATGAAAGACGAAACAGCTGGAAAACTGATAACAGAATTTGTAGGACTGAGAGCGAAATTATACGCTTTTAAAACATTAGAAAATGAAGAAATTAAGAAAGCAAAAGGAGTGAAAAAACAAGTTATAAAACAAACGATAAATATTGAAGATTATAAAAAAGCGTTGTTTGAAAATGAAATTTTATATAGAAAGATGAATACAATACAAAGTAAGAAACATAATTTATATACGAAGCAAATTAATAAAATAGCGTTAAGTGGAAATGATAATAAACGAGTTATATTAGATAATAATATAAACACATTAGCTCTAGGACATTATAGAATAAGTTAGTTGGCGCCAAAAAGATTGCATGTTAGTTGTAAGTTAGAGTTAAGGAAAAATTAAAAACTTTAAGAAAAAATTTAAAAAAACAAATAAAATAGTTATAAACTTAAATAATTTTATATAATAGCTTTTTATCATTAAATATAAAAGTTTTAAAATTATAAATTTTATATTAAAGAATACGAATTTAAATTAAAAACAAAAAAGATAGAATAAAAACTTTTAAATAAATTAGATAAATTTGAAGAAATACGATAAAGTATAAATTTATAAAACAAAATAAAAAATAAAATTTAAAATAAAATAAAAATAAAATAACAATCGTTGTATATCAATGTTGACGGGGTGCCTTAAGGCATCAATCGTATAATATATATAAAAAAAATAATTTATTATTTTAATTTAAAATTTTTTTATAATAAATGATTTAAAAAAAAAAAAAATAACAATCGTTGTATATCAATGTTGACGGGTACCTTAAGGTACCCGTCAATCGTGTATATAAAAAAATAAAAATTTGTATATCAATGTTGACGGGTACTTAAGGTATCAATCGTGTATATAAAAAAAAAATTTATTATGTATAATTTAAAATTTTTTGTATAATAAACAAATATTTTAAAAAAAAAAAAATAACAATCGTTGTTAAAAAGATATATAAAAAAATAAAATGTTATATATCAATGTTACGGGTGCCTTAAGGCATCAATCGTGTATATAAAAAAAATAAAATCGTTGTATAAATTTATTAAATCAACGTATATAAAAAAAAATAACAATGTTTATATCAATGTTGACGGGGTGCCTTAAGGCAGTCAATCGTTTATATAAAAAAAAATAAAATCGTTAGTATATCAATTTAGCCTTAATAATCGTATATATATAAAAAAAAATAATTTATTAATTTTAATTTAAAATTTTGTTTATATTAAACAAATGATTTAAAAAAAAAAAAAAATAAAAATATTTATATCAATGTTGACGGGTCACCTTAAGGTGACCCGTCAATCGTGTATATAAAAAAATAAAATGTTATATATAATTTATTAAATAAATTATAAAAACGATTGTTATTAAAAATTAAATAAATAATTATATTATTATTTAATATTAATAAAAAAAATTAAAAAAAAAAAAAAAATTTTTTATTTTTTTTTTAAATTTTAAAAATTATATAAAAAAAAAATTTAAATAATATAACGTTTAGTTTATCGTATGTTTAAAATTTTTTTTATTTCAGCGCGCCACCTTAAGGTGGCGCGTTCAAAATAATATAACGTTTAGTTTATCGTAGTTGTTTAAAATTTTTTTAAAAATTAAATTTAATTTCGTATTATATTTATTTATTTTTACGTTTATATTAGATTTTTTTATTATTTTAAATATAAAATTTAAAAATCGTTTATAGTTAATTTTATCATAAATTAATATTATTTTTATATCTATTATATTATTAATTTTATAAAAGAATTATTATGTTTTATAAATAAAAAAATTTATATTTAAAAATTTATCAAGTTAAAGTTTACGTTTCAAATTATAAAATTTTTTATATTTTTAAAAAATTATAATTAAATTTTATTGAATAACTTAGAAAGAAAATTATTTAAGCGTCAAATTTTCATTAATTTCATTATTATTTTTAAATTATTGTTACTTGTATAATATAGTATTCAAAATTATAGTTTGCCCATATAGATAAAAATTACAATTAAAGTATATTCATATGAATGATAATCAAAATTATAGTTAGGTATATTATATGAATATTCAAAATTAATTGATTTTTAAAGTTCTATCAAATTTGATTTTCAAATTAACTTTTATATTCTATTTTATCTTCAAATTTTTACGATACTCTTTCTGACGCGTTACCAACTTGATAACATGATTCTGAGTATTATTTTTTTATCTATAATAAATAATGGAAAACATTTCTATCCATTGGAAAGATGAGAATAACAGAAATAATCAAGAACATCATTTCTTATTACCATCTCCTAATTGTAGAGCTCTAATTATTGGAGAATCTGGATGCGGTAAAACGAATTTACTACTAAGAATGTTACTTATGAATAAGTGGTTAGATTATAATAATTTATTTGTTTATGGAAAGTCTTTACACCAGCCAGAATATAAATTAATAAAATCAGGATTTGATAAAGGATATGGTAAAAACGAAATTCTTGAATTATTGGGGAAAGGAAGAGGTGATATCGATTCATTTATTAGAAATCTACCTAAAAAGAATAAAAAATCAAAATATAAGGTAGAATATTATGAAGATTCTTCCGAAATTCTAGACCCAAAAGATGTTAACAATAATAATAAAAATTTATTTGTATTTGATGATATAATGAATGATTCAAATCAAAGTAAAGCTGAAGATTATTATACGAGAGGAAGACATAATAATACGAGCTCTATTTACATAAGTCAAAATTATTTTAAACTTCCTCGTCAAACAATACGATCCAACGCTAATGTATTTATATTGTTTTCACTACCTAAAAAAGATATAATACATATATACAATGATTTCATCTCAAAAGATATGGATTGGGAAGAATTTCGAGAGTTCTGTAACACAGTCTGGAAAGAACCATTCGGCTATGTTGTAATAAATAAAAATTTACCACCGACAGAAGGAAAATACCAAGCAAATTTCAATCAGATCTACATTCCTAAAAAGTTTTTTCCTCTTAAATAAATGTACATCTACAATACAACTCGAAAAGCTCATATAAAAAGAACTAATTCAATAAACTTAACCCTTGAAAATCAAAAATACATTGATGAATTGAAATTATTTTTAAAAACTAAAACAGGTTCAGGGTTATTAAATTCTATGTTAAGGAAACTTCCTTTACCAGAGATGCATTTAAATTTACCTAATAACGTTCCATCGGAAAATATTGAAAACGGATCGTTTAATAACACTGGGAAATATTCGTATTGCGGTCCAGGAACGAAAGTACAGAAAAGGTTAAAAGAAAGATATAAAGGTATCAATAGTTTAGATAAGGCCTGTAAACAACATGATATAAATTATTTTAAAAATAAATCTACCAAAGATAGAAATGCAGCGGATGATTTATTAGCAAGACAAGCTAGTGAAATTGCTTTAGATAATAATGAACCAGAGTACGTTAGAAAAGATGCAAGATTAGTAACAGGTGTCATGGGAATGAAATCAAGATTTGGAATGGGTTTATCAAAAAACGTAAAGCTGAGCTCACGGAAGTGGGCTCAGAAAAATTAAAAGAAATATATTATAATCCTCAAACGGGATACTCAGGAATAAACGACTTAGTCCGAAAAAGTGGATTATCTTCTAAGATAGTTACAGATTGGTTAAGTCGTCAGAATGTATATACACTACATAAACCGATAAGACATAAATTTAAAACAAGAAGGGTAATTGTGTCTAGTGTTGACGATCAGTGGCAGGCTGATTTAGTAGACATGCAAAAATATAAAAGTCAGAATAAAAATATAAATTATATATTAACAATTATAGATGTATTCAGTAAATACGCTTGGGCTATTCCTATTAAAAAGAAAACTGGAAATGATATTTCGAAAGCATTTGAAAATATATTTAAAGAAAGAATTCCTAGAAAAATACACACAGATAAAGGACTTGAATTTATAAACAAACCAACTCAAGAACTATTCAAAAAACATGGAATACATTGGTTCGCTACAGAAAACGAAACGAAAGCTCAGGTAGTAGAAAGATTTAACAGAACATTAAAATCTAAAATGTGGAAGTATTTCACTCAAAACAAAACGAAGAAATGGATTGATATTCTTCCAGATTTGGTTAAAAATTACAATACAAGTAATCACAGAAGTATTAAAATGACTCCTGAACAAGGATCTCTCTCAAAGAATAGCAAATCTGTGTACGAAAATTTATTTCCTTCTACTGAGACTAAACTTCAGACATCGAAATTTAAAACGGGTGATAGGGTGAGAATCAGCAGAAAATTCAAAGATTTTAGAAAAGGTTATCTTCCAAACTTCACAGAAGAAATATTTATAATTGCTGAAGTATTGAAAACAAATCCTGTAACTTATAAAATCAAAGACATGAATAACGAAGTGATAATCGGAAGTTTTTATGAACAAGAAATGGTGAAATATAAAAGCGAATTATATGAAGTTGAAAAAATATTAAAAAGAAATAAAGGCAAACTTCTCGTTAAATGGAAGGGTTATAAAACAACATCTTGGATAAATGAAAAAGACTTAACCGAAATCTAGAACGTGAAACGTGAAACGTGAAACGTGAAACGTGAAACGGCTTCCTTTTTGCTGTTTGCTGTTTCTGTTTATGAAACAGATATCCTATGTAAAACAGAACGCGAAACAGCTTGTTGTTCATTGTTTTGCTGTTTGCTGTTTGCTGTTTCTGTTTTTTTCTCTATAATAAATGGCGTATGTTAATATTAAAGAAAAATCTGATTTAGTAAATATTAGAAAGATACTTCAAAAAAGATTTTTAAATGAGAAATTAGGTGAACAAGATATCTATCAAGAAAATATTAAACGACTACAACCATTAATTGAACCCATTAAGGATATAACTACACATCAAAAAGAACTACTTCAAAGTCAATCAGCAATACCAGCTATAACTATGAGTAGAACTCCTTTAGCTATTGAAGATGTACCAGCATCACCTAGTACTCCTGGGTATAATTTAGGAAAAATATCAGAAAAATATTTGAAAGGAATATTTTCTCACAACAAATATGATAAAGCATTCGGTATTAAAGCGACTGAAGGAAGTACAGATTTTAAATTGGGTGATAAAATAGTTAAAATTGATGGTAATAATTTAATTATTGATGGTCATCAATATATAGGTACAGAAGGTTTATGGAAACTTTTAACCTTGAAAAAACCTGGAGAAGTTTCCAATAATGACTATAAAAATTATAAGAAAATAATACTTCAAACTAAAGCGTTTTTAAAGGATGATGGAACTAGTGTTAAAGCGAATAGGGGTGATAAATATGATTTGTTTATTAAACCAATATATAATGAATATAAATTGCTTGAAGACATAAAGAAAACAACATCAGAAATACGTCAGATAGCAAGAACACCAAGAAGAAGCAGTATTGAAAATATTCCTCGAAGAGCCAGTGTAGGAGATATTCCTAATATTTCAGGTACGGGATTTAAATTTTTACCTTCAGATCCTGATGAGCTTGTTAATAGACATAGAATATTATTTTCAGAAATTAAATCGGGTAATACTAACGTTTTTAATGAATTACAAGCTATAAATGATGAACTGTTAAGATTAAGAATATTTGATAAAGATTTAATAGAATCTTTAAACACTTTTTTTCTCTATAATAAATGAGCATAGTTTTATCTAGTAATACATCCGATTTCAAATATAATTTTTATCCATCTATAAAATTAGATAATTATAAAACACATGAAATAGCCTTATTGAATATAGATATGTATCATTCAGTACCAAATATCGATGAATCAAATAATAAATTCGTATATGAATATGATGGTAAAATATTTGAAATAATATTTCCAACAGGTGCTTATGAAGATTCAAACGATTAATGATTACATTCAAAAACAACTTGATAAAAATAAGCATTCAGAAGCATTTAACATTAAAGCGAATAATATCACTATGAAATGTATTATTCATATCGAGAAATCTAATCTTAAAATAAACTTTAATCATAATCAGTCTTTGAATAAACTTTTAGGATTTAAATGGGGTATCATTGAGGGAATTGGTGAACATGAAGGCGAAAACATTGTTGATATTTTATCAGTAAATTCTATTTTAGTTAATTGCGATATTATAGAAGGTTCATATCTTAATGGAGTGCAAGAACCAGTTTTGTATAGTTTCTTTCCCGATGTTCCTCCTGGTTATAAAATGAATGAAAAACCTAATACAGTAGTATATCTGCCGGTTACAATTCCAGCTATTAATTCAATACATATTTGGCTTACTGATCAAAATCTTAAACCATTGAATCTTCGAGGAGAGACAATTACTATTCGATTGCATTTAAAATCAACATAAACTTTTTTTTCTTTATAATAAATGGAATATAATTTAAATTGGAAAGAATCTTTAGAAAGGGATGATTCAATTAAAAGATTCGAATATCGTGATTATGAACCTTTTACAGGAACTAATTTAAATAAATCTACTGATATAAGAATATCAATTCAAAATCAGGATGAATTTTTACTACCTTCTAGAAGTTATATTTATATCGAAGGTTCTTTTAAAAAGGAAGACGGATCAACATTCGAGAAAGATCAACCAGGAACTGGAACTGGAGCAGGAAAAGAATTATACATAAATTTAATTAATAATGGAATCATGTATTTATTTTCAAGAGTTGATTACCAACTTGGAAATGAAAACATTGAAGGATATTCAAATCCTGGGCAAACGTCAACTATGAAAGGATTTTTAACATACCCTATCAATTATTCAGAGGGCATGAATTTTATGTGGTTCCCTGATAAATGTGATAAAATATGTCCAAAAATTAATAATTCTGGATATATGGAGAGACATAATTACTTATTTAAAAACGCATCAGGAAATTTTAGCGTTGCTTTACCTTTAAATCATATATTCGGATTTTGCGAAAATTATGACAAAGTAATTTATGGAATAAAACATCAATTAACTTTGAGAAGAAAAGAACATGATAACGATGCTATATTAAAATCGTCTGATAAAGACAGTGAAGGTATTTATAAAGTTCCAGATGGTAAAATTATTTTATCAAAAATAGTTTGGAGAATTCCACATGTAACCCTTACAGATAAATATATGATTAAGTTAAGTAATGATATCCAGAACAAAATAGTTTTGAATGTTAATTTCTTAAACAGACAGTGTGAATCTGTAGAAGTAAATCAAGGACAAAAACAATTCGATTGGAGATTAAATGTAACAGCTGGATCAGAAAAACCTAGATTTATAATCTTAGCTTTTCAAGAAAATAAAGATGATAATCAAGTTATGAATCCGGCTATATTTGATCATTGTAATTTAACTAACGCTTGTGTTCGATTAAATAGCGAAAGATATCCAGAAATGGATCTTCAACTTGATTTTAATGAAAATCATTATACAACTGCTTATAAAATGTTATCGGATTATTTTAATCATATACTTTATAAAGAAAAAAATTGTTCTATTACTTTATTAGAATACCGGAATTTGTATCCATTGCTAGTATTTGATGTAAGTAAACAATCTGAAAAATTAAAAAATTCAGTTACAGATATTAAAATAACAGCGGCTTTTCAAAAGAATATATCAAAACCTACAAAGGCTTATGCATTAGTATTATCAGAAAGAATTTTAAAATTAGAATCCGATGGAAATAAAATGAATATCGTTTATTAGTTTTTTTTTTCTCTTAAATAAATGAGATATTATTGTATTCACTGTAGAAAGATAACAAACACTGAAAATGTTCAAAAGGTTACAACTTCTAAAAGTAGCATGCTTAGAGGCATATGCTCAGAATGCGGAAGAATAAAAACTCAATTTACCTCTAATAACAAATGAAATGAAAAAAAATATGAAAAATTTAAAATTAAAAAAAGGAAAAAAAAATTATATATAAAAATTTATATATAATAACTTTTTTTCTCTTTAAATAAATGACGTACATGGATATGAAAGTATACCTTACACCTAATCAGGTAAAGAAGTTAAAAAATGCAATAAATAAAAAATCTTCTATATCATTTAGAATTAATCCAAAGCAAAAAGGTAATATATCTCTTCTCTTAACTCAAACTCAAAAAGATAAATTTTTAAAGAATATACCATTTAATTTAAAATTAAGTATATCACAAGTAACAGCTTTAGCAAAACATGGAGGATTTTTAATAACACTTCCAACGTTATTAGCGGCTGCAACTGCAATCGGTTCTCTTGCTGGTGGAGCTAGTGCCATTGCAAAGACTGTTAATGAAAAGAAAGCAATAGATAAACAATTAGAAGAAACTAGAAGGCATAATATTCAAATGGAAAAAGGGAAAGGTCTTTTTTTAAAACCAGCCCCTCGTCAACGAAAAACTGGCGAGGGGATGTTTTTAAAACCATACAAAAGATGAATATTCCGATGAAAGCATTGAGTCAATATGATCTTATGAGATATGTTAATGAACTTAAAATTCCAAACTTTAAAGGAATTTATATGAGAGATGCTCTTCCAAAAAAATCTAATAAAAAGGAATGTGGGATCTTAAATTTAGATTCAATTAAAGGTTCAGGAACTCATTGGACGTGTTGGTTTAAGAAATGTAATAATTTATGCTATTATTTCGATTCATTCGGTGTTGAACCTCCAAAAGAATTTGAAAATTATGTTCAATGCGATATTGTCTATTCAACATATCAAATACAGAAATTTAACGATGTGATTTGTGGTCATTTATGTCTAACAGTTCTTTATGCATTAACTGTATTAAATATAAATTTCCATTCTATTCTTTTTTTTCTCTATAATAAATGAGTGTTAACATCTTTGGAAGCGGACCTGAAAGCGTACAAGGTCCTCGAGGATTTCGAGGTCCGCCAGGACCACCAGGACCACAAGGATTGTTTGGAATTGGATTTAAATATTTAGATGAAGAAGGTAATTTTGATATTGAAGATAAAAGGCTAGCAAATGTAGCTTTTCCTCAAGAGAAAAACGATGTTACTACAAAAATTTATACTGATAATTTAGTAAAGGAAATAAGAAGTAAGGTTGATGAAACGTTAAGACGAACAGAAAATATGGATAAATCAATAACTGAATTACAATCTGAAGATGATCATATTAAAAAATTTGTTGAAGAAATGAAATCTCAACTCTTCGATATACATAACAACGTTTTGACTAAAGAAGGTTTCGAGAGCGCTTTAGCAACGATTAATAAACAGATTTCAACGTTAGATAAAAATAGGAATAATAATTTACAAATATGTGCTTATGAAACAATCATTTTTCAAACTAATTCGAAACTAGAAGCTGGGAAGTTTCCATTCGTTTTAGGGATGAAAGGAGCGGCATCTAAGAAAACTGGTTATGTCATGCCTTATGATGGATTTATCGATACAATCATATTAACCTCGCAAGATATAGATCAGCACGTATCCGTAAAACTACTAATTAATGGAAATGAATTTAAAGATTTAGATATAGATAAATATAAAGATGATTACTATACAATTAATAGAATAAGAAACATACATCTTAGCGAAGGTGATATTATAAATTTTCAAGCTGCAAGTGATACAACTAATGAAAAATCTATGCATACTATTCAAGTTTCTAAAATACAATTTAGGAAAGAATTCCGAAGAAAATATGTTGAGAGATGAAGAAGTTGAATTTGATGAAAGTGATAATAAAGATGATAAAAATGTTTATACTGTAACAGATGGTTTTGGAATGGAGGAAGAAGAAGAAAAGGATGATAAAAAAATTAATGATGGTGATATGGGATTAATTAAACATAATGAAAAAGAAAAAAATGAGGATGAACTTGTTCTCAAAGAAAATCATAACAATATTGAAGAAAATATAGATATCAAAAATATTATAATTAACGATAACTTTGATGGCTTTGGTGATGACTTTGGATAAATATTATGATTATACGATAACTTTGATGGCTTTGATAACTTTGATGCTGAAAATTGGATGAACACATAGAGATAATGTCTTTTAAACAAAACTTTTTTTCTCTATAATAAATAGATGGAAAACAAATCAGAACTATTAAAAATTTTGAACTATTCAACTGATTATGTACAGACTACAAAATTATCTAATTTAATGAAAGAAGTGACTTACAAAGTTATTGAACTTAGAAAAATAAATACAAAATATGGTCCCGCAATATTTGCAATTCTACGTGTAGGAGAGGATGAAGTAACACATGTGTTCCTTCCAAGAAGATATGTTAATCTCTTGAATGATAAGGAAATTAAATTTTTAAATGAAAGCGATCTTAAAATGCAATATATTGGTGGAGATTATCATCAAATTAATTTTTCATAAACTTTTTTTTCTCTATAATAAATGAACGCTTTACAAAATCATCTTTCAAAAATTAATGAGGAATATACAGAATAGAATTAAAGAACTCTTAGATTTAGAAACCTTTACAAGTAATAATATCGAAGAATTAAAAGATCTTTTTAGAAAAATTAATGACTATATAGATATTCAAAAAGGAATAATTAAGCTAGCTGATATTTAAGATTAAAGGACTAAATTTTGAAAATGATGATGATTCAGATGATGATGATTCAGATGATGATTCAGATGAGATGGAACTAAAAGAACCTAAATTTTACTGTGAAGATAGGTTTAATGAAATCAAAAAAGAAGTTAGCTCATATTAAAAATTTTAAAATTCATGAAAAAAGTAATAAACATAAAGTAAATGTAGATACTGATAGAATTAAAGAACTCCAAAGATGTAGAAATGGGGAACAACAAAACCTTTGTTTCATAACGCAGATACAGATAGAATTAAAGAACTCCTAGATGTAAAATTTTTCAATAAAGAAAATATTGAAGAATTTGAAAATCATTTAAAAACCTTGATCGGTTATATATCCTTAGTAAAATATTTTCTGAATTTTAAGTAAAAAGGAAAAAATTATATTTAAAAATTTTAAATATAATACTCATATCCTTTTTACTTAATTAAATCCCATTTGTTAATCTCACATATTTTCTTCCACATTTGATTGTACTTATTTAACGTAATTTCTCTTTTATTAGAAACTTTCTGAAAATCTGATATATTACATTTGACACCACATAATTGTAGCAATTTAAATAATTTAAAGTGAACATTTAAAGAATTCTTTCTCTTTGAACATTTTACATCCAGATATGCTTGTTCAAATTCATCATTGAGATTTAATATTTTATCATAATTGTTCTTTATCTCTTTATTTTTTTTATAATATTTATCAATAACTTTCTCTAAATATATTCTTGGTGAATATCTTAATGGTTTATTATAATTA
>SEYY01012059.1:0-2500 GCA_009176605.1 Armadillidium nasatum | reverse complement strand
CTTTTATCGATTTCCTAATTTTCTTTACTTGCACACCTTCCAAACCGTGTATCAGACATGTCAACCTTTTATTTGGATTCCATAGAATCCCAACTATGTGGAAATTGGTATTCCTTCGGCATTTGCTATCAGAATATATATATATATATATATATTATATATATATATATATATATATATATATATATATATATATATATATATAATATACAAACTGCGGCATGCCAATGGGATCACCCTGGTCCACTTCGCTAACATTTCCTCTCACATTTTGACATCTGTTAAACCAATGTCCCCCCGATTTAAACCCATTGTATGCAAACGTTATATAGATCACTGCTTCTCATATTCAAGCACAAACCCATTCCGACCTCTTCTTCCAATACATTAACAAACAACACACAAATATTCAATCGCTTGTGAACATCAAACCAATAATTCGCTTCCATTCCTTGACATACTTAAGCATATGCACCCCAAGGTTTACTACCTAGTATCCGTAAGCCAACCAATCACTCTTACGACTCAATTTTCAAAGCTCCATATCATACTCTTTTAAACTAACTACATATCCGGATACTTACATAGATCATACTCAATATGCTCAAACTGGTATAACTTCCATCTTGAACTCCTTTACCTACAAAAATTCTTTACTTTTAATTTTATCCAAACACTCTTATTGAAAAAACTATTTTCAACTTTATCTCAACATCTTCCGACCCACTACTCCTTTCCCACTGTTCCTAAACTTCAACTCTACATAAAACTCCCACTTGGACTCTTACTCCCTCCTTAATAAAGAATTAACTCTCTTCTCAATCATTCTTTCCCATATAAAGTACACTTAATAGGAATCAATTAATTATCAATAAACTCGTTCTTTAAATATAAAACAAAACTGCAACTCTGCTTCTGTCTTCTGTAGTTTCCTTTTCTCTTGTACGAGCTGTAATGCTCGCTAAACAGGTTGGAATCCATAAGCATCTCGGCCCTCCTTCGTACGAATCTACCTCTCCTTTCCTTGAAAACTCCCCATTCGTGACCACTCATCCTCCCAAAATCACCCCCTACAATTTACAGATTTTAGTATCTTACATCTTCTTCAAATACCTTAGACCGCAAAATTTTGAATCATTGCATATCAGACAATTCCAACCTATCTATCAATTGCCTCTTCCACTTCTCCTGATAGCTTAACCTCAGTCACCATTTATAACCTATAATTAAATGACCTAATTTACCCCTAATCCACCTTTTAAATTGTATTTTGAAATTTACGTCCAAGTAACTCAGACTACAATTTGTTGACAAAATTATTTGCTTATTTGTTAATTTGTATCACCTTGTTCACATAGTTTAGTGTGCTTATTTAGTTATATTTATTTTTATTTATTTTTATTTTATTTTTAGTTCAATTATTGATAATATTCTTGGTGTTATTAATTGTTAATTGTGTTTATATTATTTTATATTATACGATTGTTACTTATTTTATTTCATTTACAGATGATTTTGATAATGGGTTTAGATAACCGAAACGTCTATCATGTGAACTGTTATTTACTTATTTCATTTTTTTTTTTTTTTTTTTTTTTTTTTTTTTTTTTTTTTTTTTTTTTTTTAACATATATATATATATATATATATATATATATATATATATATATATTATATAATGTATATATATATATATATATATATATATTATATATATATTATATATATATATATATATATATAATATATATATATATATATATATATATATATATATATATGGGTGAATCACGTTAACGTTTAAAACTTGAACAGGTGGAAGGTAACATCATCATATTGGAACTCTACAATAAGCTTCCCATTTACGTGATATCGAATGGACGTTGCAGTTTCCATAGGAGGGATTCCGTGTCTACAGTTACAAAAATTGAAGGTAACCCATACCACCCCCAAAAATTCTAGTCACTGCACCCGGGTGATGATCCTAGGAGACCAGTTCTGAAAACTTGAGTACATCTTCAAGATAGGCCTCCTTCACAAGGGAGTGTATAACTAATCCCCAGAATGACCATGTCTGGGCATTGGACAACCCACATACGCTTGAAAGTATGCAAGTCAAAGGAAATTGAGAAAACAGATAAGGAGAGTGTGTTCCAGACTTTACCACTAGAGTAAATATAAGATTGGGTTAAGTCAGGTGTCAGAGAGGTTTACAGAGAAAGGATGAGACTGTGTAGAAAAGCGTGCCCTTCTTAATGGAGGAGGTACGCGAAGAGAGAGTTAAGAAGAGCAGTTTCCATTGTAATAGCGATAGTATAAAGAGAGTGACGCAACAGTTTGACTGGCAGAAAGAGATTGGAGATAATAAGTAATAGCAAAAGAGTTTATAAGACGAAAATCCCTAGACTTTACCTTGTCAAGGAGAGATGTACGAGTAGAACCACCCCAGATGTGTGAGGCATACTACATATAGGAGCGAAAAACACCCCTATAAAGAGAA
>SEYY01012058.1:17500-22220 GCA_009176605.1 Armadillidium nasatum | reverse complement strand
GGACTGATTTAACGGAATTGAGTTGCTTTTGTGATCTATGTGACTGAGAAATGTTGCTTTCTGTGACTTGTATTGATGAAATTGAGTGAATTTTGTTGTTTATGTGTTTGGGAAGGGTGATTGTGTGATTTGAGTTAGTGAAATTGTGTGATTTTGAAGTCTGTGTGTTTGAGAAGAGCATTTGTGCGAATTATTTTAGGAAAGTTGAGTTCTTTTTGATGTCTGTGTGCTTGAGAAGATTGTTTGTGTGACTTATTTTAGGGAAGTTGAGTTCTTTTTGATGTCTGTGTGCCTGAGAAGGTTGTTTGTGATGGAATGTATTGCTGAAGTTAAGTGAGATTTGAGTGCTGTGTGCATGAGAAAATATGTTTTGTGGAATGTATCGGAAAAAAAGTTAAGTGATTTTGTGGACCGTGTGCTTGAGAAATGTTGTTTTCTGAGTCTTGTATTGATGAAATTAAGGGAAATTTGCGTATTATGTGGTCAAGAAAGTGTGTTTTGTGGACTGCGATGGTAAAGATAAGTGAATTTTGATGCCTATGTGATTGAGAAGGGTAATTGTGTGACTTGTTTTAGTGAAATTGAGTGATTTTGATGTATGTGTGCTTGAGAAGATTGCTTGTGTGGTCTGGTTTAGTGAATTTGAATGGTTTTTATGTACTTGAGTTTGTTGACTTGTGATCAGTGATGGTGAAAATTAATTGAATCTTGGGTGTGCTTATTTGAGTTTGGCTTTTGTGACTTGTGTTGATGAAAAATAAATGTTTTTGTGCAGGTGGGTGCTTATGTGTGTGTGTGTGTGAAAATGTGTTATGTGATTTGTGCTGATGAAATTGAGAGGAATTGCTGTCTAAATGCTAGGGAAATGGTGGATGGATTCACAGAGGGATACAGTTGTGAAACAAAGAGTACCCAGGTCACTTGTATGCGGGGGTGGATAATCTTGAGATGGTATGCAAGCACCTGACGGGTAACTTATGGTTCTATGTGTGGGATCAGATCGAGGGATCAGCACACTCGAGGGGTGGGGTAGGGGTGAGGAGGTGCCGAGAGGTCAAGGGGAACACTCTCGGCACCTCCTCACCCCTACCCCACCCCTCGAGTGTGCTGATCCCTCGATCTGATCCCACACATAGAACCATAAGTTACCCGTCAGGTGCTTGCATACCATCTCAAGATTATCCACCCCCGCATACAAGTGACCTGGGTACTCTTTGTTTCACAACTGTATCCCTCTGTGAATCCATCCTAACCTCTACTGGAAACTGCTTAATCAACAACTCACTCAGTCTCATCATCACAAATAACAAAAACAGCCATTTTCAGATCAACAATCACTGACACATAAGCATAACTATGCACAGACATAGCATAACAAACAAACTCAAGAACATAAAACCATTCAAATTCACTATACCAGACCACACAAGTAATCTTCTCAAGCACACATACATCAAAATCACTCAATTTCACTTATCTTTACCTTCGCAGTCCACAAAACACACTTTCTTGGCCACATAATACGCAAATCTCACTTAACTTCAGCAATACATTCCACAGAAAACAACATTCTCAAGCACACGGTCCACAAAATCACTTAACTTTTTTCCGATACATTCCACAAAACATATTTTCTCATGCACACAGCACTCAAATCTCACTTAACTTCAGCAATACATTCCATACAACAACCTTCTCAGGCACACAGACATCAAAAAGAACTCAACTTCCCTAAAATAAGTCGCACAAACAATCTTCTCAAGCACACAGCCATCAAAAAGATTCCAACTTTCCTAAAATAATTCGCACAAATGCTCTTCTCAAACACACATACTTCAAAATCATACAATTTCACTAACTCAAATCAAAGAATCACCCTCCCCAAACACATAAAAACAAAATTCACTCAATTTCATTAATACATGTCACAGAAAGTAACATTTCTCAGTCACATAGATCACAAAAGCCACTCGTTTCCGTTAAATCAGTCCGAACAAACACACATCCCAAGCATACAGGTCACAGATACATCATTCTCATACACCCAATCCACAAAATTCAAACAAATTTTTCACAAGTACATATCACAAAACATTATTTCAGGGGTACCAATCACAAATCACTAAGCTCAGATACATAATTCTCAACATCAACACACAAATCCAGCAAGGTATTTCACATTATCACCAAACTTCAAACACATAGCACACAAAATCCACATAATTCAACAGCTCATTTCACATAAAAGCGTCATATCCAAGCATTCCTTCCACAAAAAACATTTATTTAAGCAACACAAATCCCAAAAAGACCAAACTCGAGTAAACAAATCAAAGATTCAATTAATTTCCCCATCACAGATCACAAACAACAAACTCAATTACATAAAATCACACAACTTCATTAATATAGGCCACAGAAACACCTTTTCCCAAACACATAGACAGCTAAAGATCTCAGCTTCACTAATACAGTCCACAGAAGCAACATTTCCCAATCACATAGACAACAAAAGCACTCAGTTTCACTAATACAAGACACAGAATCACCATTTCCCTAGCATTTAGACAGCAATTCCTCTCAATTTCATCAGCACAAATCACATTACGTCATAATTATCCACACACAAACACATAAACACACACATAAGCACCCACCTGCACAAAAACATTTATTTTTCATCAACACAAGTCACAAAAGCCAAACTCAAATAAGCACACCCAAGATTCAATTAATTTTCACCATCACTGATCACAAGTCAACAAACTCAAGTACATAAAACCATTCAATTTCACCAAACCAGGCCACACAAGCATCCTTCTCAAGTACACATACATCAAAATCACTCAATTTCACTAAAACAAGTCACACAATTACCCTTCTCAATCACATAGGCATCAAAATTCACTTATCTTTACCATCGCAGGCCACAAAACACACTTTCTTGACCACATAATAGGCAAATTTCCCTCAATTTCATCAACACAAGACTCAGAAAACAACTTTCTCACGCACACGGTCACAAAATCACTTAACTTTTCCAATACATTCCACAAAACATATTTTCTCATGTACACAGCACTCAAATTTCACTTAACTTCAGCAATACATTCCTCACAAACAACCTTCTCAGGCCCACAGACATCAAAAAGAACTCAACTTCCCTAAAATAAGTCACACAAACAATCTTCTCAAGCAAACAGGCATCAAAAAGAACTCAACTTTCCTAAAATAATTCGCTCTAATGCTCTTCTCAAACACACAGACTTTAAAATCACACAATTTCCCTAACTCAAATCACACAATCACCTTTCCTAAACACATAAACAACAAAATTCACTCAATTTCATCAATACAAGTCACAGAAAGCAACATTTCTCAGTCACATAGATCACAAAAGCCACTCAAATCCGTTAAATCAGTCCGCACAAACACACATCTCAAGCATACAGGTCACAGATACATCATTCTCATACATCCAATCCATAAAATTCAAAAAAAATTTCACAAGTACATATCACAAAACATTATTTCAGGGTACCAATCACAAATCACTAAGCTCAGATACATAATTCTCCACATAAACATACAAATCCAGCAAGGTATTTCACATTATCACCAAACTTTAAACACATAGCACACAAAATCCACATAATTCAACAGCCCATTTCACATAAAAGCATCATATCCAAGCACTCCTTCCACAAAAAAACATTTATTTAAGCAACACAAATCACAAAAAAGACCAAACTCAAGTAAACAAAATCAAAGATTTAATTAATTTCCCCCATCACAGATCACAAAACAACAAACTCAATTACATAAAATCACTCAACTTCATTAATATAGACCACAGAAACATTCCCAATCACATAGACAACAAAGGCACTCAGTTTCACTAATACAGTCCACAGAAGCAACATTTCCCAATCACTTAGACAGCAATTCCTCTCAATTTCCTCAGCACAAATCGCATTACTTCATCCTTAGCCACACAAAAACACATAAACACACATAATCACCCACCTGCACAAAAACATTTATTTTTCATCAACACGGGTAGCAAAAGCCAAACTCAAATAAGCAAAACCAAAGATTCAATTAATTTTCACCATCACTGATCACAAGCCAACAAACTCAAGTACATAAAAACCATTCAATTTCACCAAACCATACCACACAAGAATCCTTCTCAATCACCCATACATCAAAATCACTCAATTTCACTAAAACAAGTCACACAATTACACTTCTCAATCACATAGACATCAAAATTCACTTATCTTTACCATCGCAGGAAGCAAAACACACTTTCTTGACCACATAATAGGCAAATTTCCCTCAATTTCATCAACACAAGACTCAGAAAACAACTTTCTCACGCAACCGGTCCACAAAATCACTTAACTTTTTTTTCCGATACATTCCATAAAACATATTTTCTCATGCATACAGCACTCAAATCTCACTTAACTTCAGCAATACATTCCACACAAACAACCTTCTCAGGCCCGCAGACATCAAAAAGAACTCAACTTCCCTAAAATAAGTCACATAAACAATCTTCTCAAGTACGCAGACATCAAAAGAACTCAACTTTCCTAAAATAATTCGCGCGAATGCTCTTCTCAAACACACAGACTTCAAAATCACACAATTTCACTAACTCAAATCAAACAATCACCCTTCCCAAACACATAAACAACAAAATTCACTCAAT
>SEYY01012058.1:10000-12500 GCA_009176605.1 Armadillidium nasatum | reverse complement strand
GAAATAAATAATTTAAAAAGTAAGTATAAAATAAAATAAAATAAAATAAAATAAAAAATAAATAAATAATTTAAAAATTAAGTATAAAAAAAAATAAAATAAAATAAAATAACAAATAAATAAATAACATAAATGAGTCTTAAATAAATAACTCCCAAAGTCCCCAGGTTATTACGTGTCTTCATGGATAATATTCAAAATGAACAAACGGGATATTCAAATGAAAGATATATGCACGAATACAAAATAAAAAAAAAATAGCCGAGAAATTACCAACAAATACATCCAGATATAAGATTGACAGACAGATGGTCTAGACCGGAAATTGCATCTCCAAGGTCCTAACCCATTTATCAAAACTTGCGTGGATCTTGATCATTCGATTCCTAATTAAGAACTTCGGATTTCTCTTCGCTTTTCGCCAAGTAAATTATAAGGTGCAAGTTTCAAATGGCTTTTAATTCTTGATACATTACGCTTTTATTGATCGGCAACGAAAGTTAAGGGCCATTTCCTCTTAACACAACTGAACATACGCACAATTTCTGTCCTTCTGCTTCTCTTTTTATTTATATATATATATATATATATATATATATATATATATATATATATATATATATATATATATATATATATATATATATATATATATATATATATATATATATAGAAATGATAAGATGTGAGAGGAAACAAGACAAGAATAAGCAAAGAGAAGGAGGAAACCCAAAGGAAGGGAGCTTAGAAAGCAGCGACGCATGCCATGCCCGGTCAAAAGCCTTGGACATGTCAAGCACCACCACACAAGACTCCCAGATGTCCCTAAGGGCGGAAGACCATAGATCAGTGAGATAGAAAAGTATGTCACCAGTTGACCTCGAACGACGAAAGCCATATTGATGATCTGAGAGAAAAGAATGAGACTCCAAATGATCCAGGAAATGAGAGTTGAGGAGAATTTGAAATTTTTTTGACAGGACAGAGGTGAGAGCTATCAGCCGATAATTGGAAGGGTCAAAGTGGCTGTCTTTTTTCGGGATAGGCTGTACATATGGGTGGTTCCAGCATTGAGGAAATGTATTAATAGTAAGTCATAGAGAGTAGAGTTGAACGAGGACAGGCGCTAACTCGGAAGCACATTCCCTCAGAACACGAGGGGGAACGCCATCCAGGCCACTGGCCTTCCTGACGTTCATAGATTTAAGGATTCCATGCACCCGATCATGAGTAATCACAGGTAGATACATGGGACACCTGAGAGGAGAAGGAGTAGGAGGAGGGATGCCAGAATTGTGCAGGGTGGAATTAGAAAAGGAGGCCGAAGAGATTAGCCTTTTCAGAGGAAGTATTGGCAAAATATTTTTTGAGAAGAGGCCAGAAATTTGACACCCCGCTAAGTTATGAAGTTTTTTTTCTATGTTTTTTTTTTAGCGGTAAGAAAAATAAAGAGCCGAACTGCCTGCCAGACCTCTCACTCTTATTGGTATGCAGGTTCATTTTCAGCTGATTGAACTTCAATGAGGGTTTCTTGGGTCTGTAAAATAATTTTAATTAAAAAAAGAAGAATAAACTTTCAAATTTTGTTTCTCCGAAAGAATTTATTTAATAATAAGAAATAAAAAATAATTATAATTTTTTCTATTTCTTTAATTTATTTATTTAGAATTTAAAATAGGTTATTTTTAATTTTTTTTTTTAAGTTTAATAAAACAATTCTGTGAATTTTGAAGACCTTCAAAGATATATATATATATATTTATATAATATAGATTATATATATATATATATATATATATATATTATATATATATATATATATATATATATATATATATATATATATATATATATATATATATATATATATATATATATATATATATATATATATATATATATATATATATATATATATATATATATATATATATATATATATATATATATATATATATATATATATATATATATATATATATATATATATATATATATATATATATATATATATATATATATATATATATATATATATATATATATATATATATATATATATATATATATATATATATATATATATATATATATATATATATATATATATATATATATATATATATATATATATATATATATATATATATATATATATATATATATATATATATATATATATATATATATATATATATATATATATATATATATATATATATATATATATATATATATATATATATATATATATATATATATATATATATATATATATATATATATATATATATATATATATATATATATATATATATATATATATATATATATATATATATATATATATATATATATATATATATATATATATATATATATATATATATATATATATATATATATATATATATATATATATATATATATATATATATATATATATATATATATATATATATATATATATATATATAGAAAAGAGATAGCCCGCCAACGT
>SEYY01012058.1:0-5000 GCA_009176605.1 Armadillidium nasatum | reverse complement strand
ATCTTTTCTTCGAATTCCGCTTCGCAATTTTAATCTTTTCGAAAAACCATTTCGACGTCTTCGAAGGAATTCAACAACGATTCAATAACGAAGAAAATTATTTACCTTTGACTTAGTATATATATATATATATATATATATATATATATATATATATATATATATATATATATATATATATATAGATATATATATATATATATATATATATATATATATATATATATATATATATATATATATATATATATATATATATATATATATATATATATATATATATATATATATATATATATATATATATATATATATATATATATATATATATATATTTCCTTCGGTGGGCAAAGCCCAGTGACCTTCTAAATTCCACTGGAGTTGGGAAAAATCCTATCTTGGTCGAAGGAGATACACGTTGTTTGAAAGTATGCTAGTCAAAGTAAGTTGGAAAATTGATGAAGGAAGTGTGTCATAGACTTTACCAGTAAAGCATAGGTAAGATTGAACATAGCGGTTAAGTCTGGGGTCTGAGAGTTGGACAGAGAAATGATGAGACTGTGTAGAAAGGCGTGTCACACGAGCTCTTCTCAATGGAAGAGGTATGCGACGAGAGAGTTCAGAAGAGCAGTGTCCTTTGTAATAACGATAGTAAAGAGAGAGTGAAGCAACAATTCGACGGTCAGAAAGAGATTGAAGAGAGTTAGTAAGAGCAGGAGAGTTGATGAGACGAAAAACTCTAGACTCCACCTTCTCAAGGAGAGTTGTATGAGTGGAACCACCCCAGATGTGCTACGCATACTCCATACAAGGCAAGCAGAGCAAGAGCAAGGCATACAGAGCAAGCAACTGGGGTGGCGTGAAGTAATTCCGAAGGCGCCTCAGAACACCCAACCTCTTAGAAGCTTGTTTAGAAAGAGAGGTAATATGATCTTTCCAAGAAAGATCATTAGAAAAGGATACGCCGAGAATATTAAGAACTGATGAAGGTTTGAGTTGTGTGTTTTCGAAAAAGACATCATAGTTGTGTGAAAGTTTGTGTCGAGTGGAGAGATGAAGGAACTGAGTTTTTGAGGCTTTGAAAACAGCCATGTTTTCTCTGCCCCAATTGGAAATACGTGAAAGATCAAAGGTTAGTTGCTCCAAGACAGCCCTTCTGGAGTCTATCAACTGCTGTTGGGAGGACGTCTTTCAAACTGGAAAGAGTAATGAAGGGTGGAGTAATCAGTATAGGAATGGATAGGAGATGAAGTAATAGAGAGAAGGTCATTAATGAAAAGCAGAAAAAGTGTTGGGGGAAGGACTGAACCCTGAGGAACACGACTAATAATAGATTTAAAAGAAGAACGGTGGCCGTCTACACAGCTTCTATAGAACGACCGGAAAGAAAATTAGAGAGAAGATCACACAGAGAAGGATATATACCGAAAGAGGGAAGTTTCGGAATCAAAGCTTTGTGCCAGACTCATTCGAAGGCTTTCGATATGTCCAGTGCGAAAGCAAAGGATTCACCGAAATCCCGAAGAGCGGAAAACCAAGAGCCAGAGAGAAGGGAAAGAAGATCACCAGTAGAGCGTTTCTTACGAAAGCCACACTGGTGATCAGAGATAAGATTTGAAGAATTGAGATGTTTCCAAATCTTCCTGTTAAGGATAGATTCGAAAACTTTAGAAAGAACGGAGGTCAAAGAAATGGGACAGTAGTTAGAGGGTTGAGAGAGGTCTCCCATTTTTGGCACAGGCTGATTGTGTGCACATTTCCAGCAAGAAGGGAAGGCTGAAGTAGAGAGACATAGAGGAAATAGTTTCCAAAGGCAGGGTACAAGCTAGGAAGCACAAATTTTGAGAACAACAGTAGGAATACTATCGGGACCATATTCCTTCTTATTATTAAACTCAGAGAAAGTAGAAATGATATCTTTAGAAAAAAATACAAATTTAGGTATAAATGAGTTGGAGGGGGTTGAAGGAGGAGGTATATCTCCGTAATAGTCTAAGGTTGAATTAGAGGCAAAAGTTTGAGCGAAGAGTTCAACTTTAGAAGAAGGTAAACATCATTTTTGCCGTCGGAAGATACTAAAGGAGGGAAAGAGGAAGAATCAAAGTTAGAGTTGACATTTTTTGCAAAATGCCAGAAAGAACGGGAGGAAGAGGAATCAGAAAGATTATTGCAGTTTCTACGGTGTAAAGAGTTTTCAGTGTTACAAAGGATAGATTTTGCACGATTCCGGGATGAAATATAAATTGCGTGAGTTTCTGGAGTTTGAAGATGATTGTAATCCCTGAAGGCAAAATCCTTGCAGCGGATAGAGCTGGAACAAGCAGAGTTTAATAAAGGTTTGTTAGGTTTAGTAGAAGGGAAAGAAAATAGAATGTACGCCTTCATGCCAGAGAGAATCACCTCGGTTATGCGTTCAGCACACTCCGAGGGACAACTTTCACGGAAGCAATAATCATTCCACGGGAAATCAAAGAAGTGCGACAGCAAGTTCGACCAGCTAGCAGCACCGAAATGCCACAAACGTTTCCTTTCAATAGAAGAGGGCCTTTCCTACGAAATATTTGAAGAAATAGAAGAGGATGAAGAGATAAGAAGGTGTTCGGAAGAACCCAGAGGAGGAAAGAGTCTAACAATATAAGGAGAAGGATTAGAAGTAATAAGAAGGTCTAGAGTTGGGTTCATCTCCAAGACGATCAGGGATACGTTTAGGGAGCTGTTCCAACTGCTCAAGGTCGTTTTGGATAGTGAAATGAAAGGGACGTTCACCAGCTGTATCGTGACAATTAGAAAAAAGCCATTGGTGGTGGTGAACATTGAAATCACTTAATATGATGATTTTAGAGAAAGGAGAAGAACAGAGAATGTTCTCAATTTTGGAGTTTAAAAATTCGAAGAATTTAGGATAGTCAGTAGAATTAGGATATAAATAAACAGAACAAATGAATTTAGTTGTAGAATGGCAAGAGAACCTAAGCCATAAGGTAGAAAATTCGGAATACTCCATATTAGAGACACGAGAACAAACGACATTGTTACGCACGTATGTACAACAACCGCCTTTTCTGAAAATTGAAGATAGAGACAATAGGAGGAAACAGAATAGGGTTTGCTATCAGAAAGCTCAAACACCAGATTTTTGGTCAAGAGCATGAGGTTAGGTTTAGAAAAAGAGAGTTGATGTTGAACAAAGCGGAAATTGGGGTGTAAACTGCAAGTGTTGTAGAAATTAATAAAAAAAAATAAACCGTGCATCAGGGTAAGCCAGTTGCAGAGTCTTGGTGGCACCAACTCCATCACCCGAGGTTACCAACTCCGAAGTGGTGACGGGGAAGGGATGGATGAGGGGCTATTTTTGGAAACCACCCCTCGGGGCTTCTCTGAGGGTACTGTTGTTAACGACATTATCAAATTTTTTTAAAGAGTGTATGTCTGTAATAGTGTTTTGTTTGATGTGAAGGAGAGCTTACTCCGTGTAGAAGAAGGTGGAGTTGAGCGCGAAATGGAGAGAACCATTGGACACAGGGATGAGATGGGAAGTACCCTTAACATCTCATTTACCCAATGGGGGTAATTGGGAAGGCACCAAGGGAGGATGAAATACCCATAGAACTCATAAAAGAGGGAAAAGTGAAAATGAAAGAAGTAATTTTGAATATGCTGAATAGATGTTAGAAAGAGAGCGAAATTCCGGAGAGCTAGGGAAAGATAATTGTGGTTCCGATATTTAAAGGAAAAGGAGAAACTGGAGTCTGCAACAATTATAGAGGGATTATATTATTGAAACACTTGGCAAAAACATACGAGAGAATATTGGAGAGAAGGCTGAGAATGGTTGTGAAACCCAAATTGGGAGGAAGAACAGCATGGATACAGGAAGAACAGATCCATGGCGGATCTCTTGTTTGCTCTGAAAATTTCGTTGGAAAAGGTGTGGGGATTTAATAAAAATGTACACATTGCATTTATAGATTTGAGTAAAGCCTTTGTCTTGGTGCCAAGGGAGAGACTGTGGAGGGTGATGGAGAGGAAGTACGCATTGAGTAAAAAATAAGAAGGGCTGTAGAGAATTTGCATAAGAATAACAAATACAATGTAAGAACAGAATATGAGAATAAGGAATGGTTTGAGGTGAAAACTGGTGTGAAACAAAGAAGCGTGATGTCACCAATTCTATTTATAGCATATTTGGATGTGCTGATAAGAAAGGTGAAGAAGATATACAAGACCTAGACCGTGACATCTTAGCATACGCAGACTATTTTGGATGTTGGAGTGAGGAGGGGGATAATCTGAGAGATGTGATGATAAGTTTAGCGAATAGGCTCAGAGAAGCAGGTCCAAGTATGAATACAGAAAAAGACGGGGATCATGGAAGTCGGCAGAGAGGAGGGAGAAAAGGAGTTGAGGGTAATAATAGATGGAATTGAGATAAAGAAAGTTTAGAGATATAAGTATTTGGAAGAAATGGCGGGAATAAGCAAGATATCATAAATAGGATAGTTCAATACGGAGAAGCAGTAGGAGCAGTGTATCCCATACTGAAAGATAAACAAATGAGAGTGGAGGTGAAAAAGTGATTTATGAATGTGTATTAACGCCAATCATTCTTTATGGAGCTGAGACATAGAGTATGACGGGAAGAGAGATGAGATGTATGTATTAAGAACGATAATAGGAAAGACAAGGAGAGACAGATTGAGAAGCGAAAGTATAAGAGAGGAGATAGGTGTGAAGGCTATGCTGAATAAAATGGACGCAGCCAGATTGAGGTGGTGGGGAAACTTGGAGAGGATGAAGAAGGGGAAAGTAGCCAAGAAGAGGTGGGAGTGGAGGCCGGGAGGAGCAAGATCGAAAGTAAGACCTAGGAAGAGATGGAAGTACTCGGTGGGAGAATCTTTGAGAAAACACAAAGCCGTCTTTTCAAGAGATGATGGAGGAAAAGAGTGCTGACCCACTGACAGGGTCTTAAACACTTACTGGGAGCGATTATAAAAATAAAA
>SEYY01012056.1:12500-14884 GCA_009176605.1 Armadillidium nasatum | reverse complement strand
ATATATATATATATATATATATATATTAATATATATATATATATATATGTGTGTGTTTGTGTGTGTGTGTGTGTGTGTGTGTGTGTGTTGGATGAGTTCTTATGTTTTACGTACTTTAGTATTTCACAACGTAAAGGCATAAACATTAAGTTCTTAAAATATTAATTGAAAATACAAAAATTACGAGTTGAAAACTAAAAATTAAGAAAATGATATGTAAATTGTTAAAGAGAGAAAAAAATTTAAATGAAAAATAAAAATAAAAATTAGAAAAAAAAAATTAAATGAAAAATAAAATAAAAAAAATGGAAGGAAAAATATTTAAAAAAAATACGTTATTATATTATTACATTATTATTAAATTAAAAGAAATACGTGCTACGTATGTATGAAAGATTAAATAATATCAGCAAAATATTTTGAACATATATATATATATATATATATATATATATTATATATATATATATATATATATATATATATATATATATATATATATATATATATATATATATATATATAATATATATATATATTCATCAGGGTTAAAATATAATTATAACATTTCATCTGGAGTATGTTACTTGAGACGCAAGATAAAATATTAAATCTGTGTCTGTCAACTTTAATATGATTTGCATATGAAAAATTATAAATCAACAAAGATATTTATGGTAAATTAGCAAAAAAATTATAGTTTGGGCAATATCTCGTAACATCAAGATAATATTGTCTTAACATTTATTGTGCTATGTCTCGTACGTACACGTCAAAGAAAGTCTCACAAAGGCTGAAGAGTGTCCAGAAAATCAAAGGAAAACTCCGGTTTTCCTAATCCATCCAGGAAAGAACCTAGGGGGAGCTCCGATCCCCCTTCCAGAAACAAGGAAGCTCCGTCTTCCTTCCAGTCAGACAGGACCAGAGGGGGCTCCGTTCAAAACATGGAAGCTCCGACTTCCATCCGTCCAGGAAAGAACAGACTCCGTTCCCTTCCAAAACACAAAAGCTCCGGCTTCCATCCATCCAGGAAAGAACAGAGGGGGCTCCGCTCCCCTCCAGGAAGGACCAGGAGGGCTCCGACCCTCCTTCAACAACAAGGAAGCTCAGATTTCCTTCGAGTATACACCCTCAGCAAAATAATGTGAGATCGTACAGGTTGCCAGATTTAGGTATTTTCGACAGAATCTGGCACCTCGAAGTCGGCTATATTATGATGAATAAATATAATGAGCAATAATAAATATAGCAATAGCAATAATAATAATAATAGTAATAATAAAAGTTAAATACAATAGTACCCATAATAATATAAATTAATGACAATTGTAGTTTTAATAGTAGCTAGTAATGGTAATAATAATGAGTTAACGACAACAAGGACAATAACAATAGTAGTAATAATAATAATAATATAGTGATGATAATAATAATTGTAATTATAATTATAATAACTATCGTTTCCAGTAGGAATATTAGAAAATAGTACAGCATTATTGTTAATGTGTGACGTCGCTAGAGCTATAGGAACATCTTCCGCATATATAGTACAAAAATAGTAATAATAATACTAATAATAATAGTAATAATGTTAACAAAAATGATAATAATGATAATGTTAATAATAATAATAATAATAATAATAATAATAATAATAATAATAATAATAATAATAATAAAAGAAGGGACATCATCAATGATAACAATACTCATAAGACAATAATAATAATAGTAATAAAAATAATAATAATAATAATAATAATAATAATAACAATAATAATAATAATAAAAAAATTACAAGGAATAGTTACAATAGCAACGATAATAATAATAATAATACTAACAATAATAGCCATAGTAATCATAATAACAAAAATAGTAATAATAATAACAATAATAATAATATTGAAATGACAATAACAATAATAATAAAAATAATTCAAATTCAAATTCAAAATTCTTCATTCATTGAACGTACACTGTAGTTTACAATATGTAGTAGGTCCTATGCTACTAACTATACTACTACTACTAATAATAATAATAATATTAATAATAATAATAAAATAATAATATAATAATAATACAATAATAGTAATAATAATAGTAATAATATTAATAATAAAAATAATAATAACAACAATAATAATAATAATAATAATAATAATAATAATAATAATAATAATAATAATAATAATAATAATAATAATAATAATAATAATAATAATAATAATAATAATAGTAATAATAAGTAATAATAATAATAATAAATATAATAATAATAATAAATAATAATAATAATAATAATAATAATAATAATAATAATAATAATAATAATAATAATACTATTCTAGTTATTATTAAAATTAATATGCAATTTCTAG
>SEYY01012056.1:5000-7500 GCA_009176605.1 Armadillidium nasatum | reverse complement strand
CCATTTTTTTAATGTTTCTAATTCCTCTCCTTTAACGTGCTCAAGAAATTCAAAGGAAAAAAGAAATAAATAAAAAAAGGGGAATCGAATTCGGAACATTTTCCGATTTTTCGACATTTTAATTTTTGGAATATCAATATTTTGTTTATGGTTTTTAAGACATTGTAAAGGTTTTATTGGGAAAATGTCTGAAAAAGAATGAAGAGTCGATGTTTCTTCAGATTTCCTCAAGAAACTTTGCTTGATCATAATTTTTTTTTGGTTTTCAGTCTTTGCTTGTTTGGGGCAATAGTCTTTTTTTTTTTTTTTTTTTTTTTTTTTTTTTTTTTTTTTTTTTTTTTAACCCAGACGCATGCTTGCGTGCATTAGAATATTTGAGATTTTATTTTTTTTGCATTTGTATTATACGGGATTTTGTGTGTAAGCGTATGTGTAGTTTTTATGTGTGTGTGTGTGTGTGTGTGTGTGTGTGTGTGTGTGTTGTGTGTTTGCTTTCTCAATGAAAGTAGTTTTCTTTTTATAAATGTGAACTTGTTTTCAAATGATTTTATTTATAATCATTTCATTGCTACTTAATAAACAGTTTTTTTTTCATATTTATTTCCCATTCAACAAGTTCCAAAATTCAATGATCGTTTAATTTAACCTAACCTAAGTTAGGTTGGGTTAAGAAAATAAACTTTTAAGAGTAAAGAAAGAATATACAATAATATTCTTAAGACATTCATATCAAATATAACATGAAAAAATATTGATACAGCCCATTCTCACAAATATCGAATCAGCCCATTCTTACAAATATCGATACAACCCATTCTCACAAATATCGATATAGCCACATTCTCACAAATATCGATACAGAACATTCTCACAAATATCAAAACAGCCCATTCTCACAAATATCGACTCAGCCCATTTACACAAATACGTACAGAGAAAAGAAAAATAGAGAAAAGGAGAATTTAGATACCAAAGTTTTTTTTTCAGGCTTTTAAGAAAGAATTCATTGCATTCAACCTACATCAAAAGATTCACCGAAAGTCCTCTGGGTATAGGTCAAGAATCTTGGAGAAATTAAAAAAAAGAATTATTTTTAAAATATTATTTTCAGAGTCCTGTAATAAATAAGAGACTAGATTAGATTTAAATTTAAATGTGAGCAATAAAATAATTTTTTGGGGGGATTGAAATGTTATTTTATTAACCACAATTGAGTTTCAGGGTTAAGTTGAAGTTGAGAAATTAAAGGTGAAATAATTTACCAAGGGAAGTTGTAAGCTCAGAAGCAGCTTTGGGATTCCAGCTAATTTTAAGTACAAAATGATGAGAAATCAATAATGAGGACTAGGAGAAGGCTTAAGAAGGAAAATAAGGAGAAATATTTCCTAGGAAAGCTTTCGAATTATTTTTAAACTTCTACTGAGAAAAGTTTTTGGGTACTGTTTGAATAAAACATCTTTTCAGATCCAGAGATTGAAAAATACATTATAAGTATGAAGAACTTGAAGATGATTATGACGAAGGGTTCTTGTAGACAACTTTTTGTGACAAACAGATCGAGAACGTTCAGATTATTAGTTTCAAAAATTCAGGAGAATGAAGAAAAAATAGAATACACAGTAGAGTTCCATATATATATATATATATATATATATATATATATATATATATATATATATATATATATATATATATATATATATATATATATATATATATATATATATATATATATATATATATATATATATATATATATATATATATATATACAAGGCCGTAGCCAGGATTTTTTTTCGGGGGGGGGTTCATTTATATATATATATATATATATATATATATATATATATATATATATATATATATATATATATATATATATATATATATATATATATATATATATATATATATATATATATATATTATATATATATATATTTTTATATACAATACACCATTTCCCGCATGATGCAGGGTGGAGTCAATTGCAGAAATTTGACATTCCTGCAATCGTACATGGGAATAAAACGTGGTTGAAAGGGTTCCCAGTCCTTAAAACCATGCAAAGAGCTATTCTTCATCTGACTCGACTGCGACGAAATCATCATTCATTATTGACCAATTCTTTTTTTTTTTTTTTTAAATATCTAATTTTCCATTAATTGTCGAAAGTACTTTGCACCGAAATATATGTTGCTTCACAATTTTTTTTTTTTTTGAATTTCTTTTAATTTACTATTTAAAAAATACTGAAATACTATAACGAAATGTTAAATTTTTGTTTTACATTTGATCAATTCTCGCAAAACTCCACAAACTCTGCAACTTCAGGGAGAAGATCATGAAGCTTCGTATTCAGTAGCCTTCTCTTTTCCTCTCTTCTCTTTTCTTCTCTTCTCTTCTCTTCTTCTCTCCTCTCCTCTCTTCTCTTCTCTTTCTTTTCTTCTCTTCTCCACTCCTCTTCTCTTCTGACTTCCTTGTGATGTTCCTATCTTTT
>SEYY01012055.1:5000-22297 GCA_009176605.1 Armadillidium nasatum | reverse complement strand
AAATCAAGTATTAGTCTCCAATATTCACCTTAAATACTTTTGAATAAACGCCACTGTAGCTTTAACGAATCAAAATTTTAATATCTAAACGACACTACTCAGTATCTGGAAACCTGCAAAATTATAATAAACCCCGTCTACTACAGACCCATATCCTATCCCTCCACATTATTTAAAAAATTAATGTTCCTCAGTCCCCACTCTCAACACGGCTTCCAACAATATCAATTTACCACCACACTCCTTTGTAGACTGACATTAACTTTTTTTAACAGGGTTTATCCTTACCTTTAAATGGACAAACTTCTAAACACTATTACCCTTCCCTCTCATTCAAATTATATAAAGGATGGAGGGATTTTCTTTCACACTCATTTCATGTACGACTTTTCTTCCGTAAAAATCAATAGTTATACCAAGCACCTAACTATCACTGCCAAAGTCCATCTATGCATCATCTCTAGGACTACAACAATGCATAAATCAACTTTAACAAAGGCTAGAAATAAACAAAATATCTACCTCACCACACCCCACAAATGCCCCCAAAAAAAATTACACTACTCACCTTAGACAGAAGAAGATTTAAATAAGACTCTAATAATATATCTTACAAGCAACAACAAAAAATTCTAGTAAAATTCTATAAAACTTTCGTTACCCTAGTGACATACACACCAAACATTACCTCAAGAGATATTCAAACTAGATTCCCTGAAAACATTAAATGGCACTCATTTTGGCCAACAAAAAGAAAACCCTGCAATAGTCTACAGTATATATATATATATATATATATATATATATATATATATATATATATATATATATATATATATATATATATATATTATATATATATATATATATATATATATATATATATATATATATATATATCCTCTCCATCCTAATTTAAGTATCACCCACTTGGGCTCTAGTATTATCACAATTCATAACCAATAAACTAGTGACCGACCACCAATTAAAAACATTACTACGCTCATTCATCACCTAAAAACAAAAACAAATATTTCCTTCAAGACCACATAGACAGGATTGGTTGTAAAAATACAAAGCAAAACCCTTTCAATAGAATCTCCACTACTGTCAAACATTCCAAGTCTTCACACACCATATCATACTCTTCACACACACACATACTAATAATAATTAAATATCATTATGCTTAACGAAAGAACCAATTTCATTTCAGAAAATTAAGTTATAAACATAAAAGTCATTCAATTGCAAACCAAAAATCGTTTTCCGTATATTTAATGTGAAAGATCAAACTAAAGAACATTGAAATAGGTTCCCCCATTACTCAAATGTTCAAATGGGAATGTTAATAAACAAACATTTAATTATCTAATCACAAGAATGTATAAAACTTTATTAAAGAACCATGACACAACTGTAAGAGTGACACATTTTATTACAACTGAAAATACTTTTTATAAATTCAAAAAAGAAAAAGTGAATTTTATAATACAAAATTAATTAAAAATTAAAAAATTTTAACCATTCAAGTCATGAGGATTTTCATCCTTTTGCAATTAAGGTAAAAAAAAAATTTTTAAAAAAATAATATTTAAGTTTTTAGAGAGAGAGAGAATGGAATTTTAAGAATAATATCAACAATTTCGACTTCTTTTTCTTTTTGTTGAATTACTTTTATGAGAAGATTCAAGTTTCCTTTTGGGTCGGACTTTCAATTTATTGTAGTGTTTGTTAAACAATTTTATAAAACGTTTGCCATATTCAATGAATCTTCTACAAACATCACAATCGCTAGAGGAATTTAATTGTACTCCTCGATAATCGGGTCTTACACTTCTATTACAGCAATTAAATTCATTCCTATCATTATTATTCCAAATTAAAAAACTTTCTTTCCATTTGATCGATAATAAGTCCTCTGCGGACAAAAAGTTTAATAATCCCTCAATTATTCCATTATTTTCATGGTACAACTCCTCCCTGACAAATTGGTAAACACAACTGTCAAATATGGCTTTTTTCAGTAATCTATTTTTTAAGCTGTTGTGAACGCCTGTCCAAGTGAAAAATTTGTCAACTTCATCATATCTTTGATGTGAAATTAAATTCAAACAAGTGTTATTTATTTTTAAAGGAATCTTTTTCTTAAACTCAATAATTTCTGTTTTGGAGGAAAAACACCAACCTAAAAGTTCTTCAAACTCACTCCACTTGTTTCTCATTACAAAATACTCAGTTATGTCATCAATACTTTTAAAGAGTAAATTTTTCTTCACTCTTTTTATCTCCTTCTTAGACAAAGAAAGAGTGTTGAAAAATTTATTTATATTACTTAAGGCATTTTCTTCAATAATTTGAGTAGAAAGATTAAGTTCCTCTGGCAAAACAGAATAAAATTCCCTAACTTCCTCTTTCGAAAATTCTGTCCAACTAAGCAATTTTTTGACAGAACCTTCTTTACCATTTAATATAGAAGAAGCACAGGAAGGAAGCACTTTTCCTTCAACATTAAATATTAAAAGTTTTTTAAAGTTTTTCACTTCAGTCTCTGTCAGTTCTGTCCATCGAATGAATTTATCTACTTCAAATAATTGTCTTTGTGCAATAAGCTTACTGTAGTATTCAATCACTTTCTCACTAAATGTGAGCTGTCTTCTGATATTTTTACTTTCCTCTTTAGAGAGAGCACTCCATTCAATGAAATTTTTAAGTGAACTTAAGCCACTACTGAGGAAAGAATGGCCAATGTAGTCAATAGATTCAAATGACAAATCTTTTTAAAATTTTACAATTTCGATTTTTGAAGAAAAAACCCACTCCAAAATGAAATCAATATCTTGAAAATTTCCATTTGATAATAAGGCTTTAAAATTCCGCGAAATGTCCCCCAAATCTCTAACAAAACTTGATTTAAAATTTTTCATTTCATTTGAAGACAGAGCCCAATGCAAATTTTTTTCAATACATTTTACCTCTTTATGAGAGCGCAAACCAAGTTTCCATCTTTGTCTCATATACAATAAGAAATTTTTCAGCCATTCTTTTATCTCTTCGGCAGAAAAAGCCCAATTCAGAATCTCTTGAAACTCTTTCCCCATTTTGTTAAGAACTAAAAAATATAAAACCTCTGTAACATCCTCATCATTAAATAGTTCTTCTTTGAAACTCTCAATTTCTTCTTTCGGTACACAACATTCAATAAACAAATCAATTCTATTTAGATCACAAGCATATAAGGATATTCTACCAATCCTATTCCCTTGTAACCATACAATATATGATTTCTCTTCAATGGTTGCACTTGATAATATCAGTCGTATAATTTTTTCATCTTCAATGGTAAATGGAGAATCAAAAAGCTCACATATTACGTACGAGAAATCTAAATCTTCAAAATCTGAGTGAAGGTCAGATATAAAATAATCATCAATCTCTTCGTAAGTAAACTCAGTAAGCATATCTCTTTTATTTATTCCATCCAAGCGGAAGAAAAAACCTTTTAAAGATGGAGAACTTTGAACCCAAAAATCTCTCAAAATGTTATGATAATCACATAACTTACAATAAGATTTATTTTTTATTAAATTCACTATCCTGTGAAGAAGTAAACAAAATCCAGTTTTCGGTAACACTTCCCAAAATTGACTCACTATATCCATAAACATGTGTTGATAAGGCCAACATAATGAATGAAACAATACATAATGCAACATAACTGGCTCAAAGAACACCATTAACTGCCTCTCATCTAAATAACGAAGGAAAAATATTGTCATTTCAAGATATTTCTGAAATGGTATAAATAACTCAAGACTTAACAAATGAGGAGGAGTATCAGTTTCCCATAAATCAAAAGTCTCCACATCACTTAGCAAATTTTTTAATTTATCTCTGGCAAAAATCACAGCCTCCTCTTTTTCTGTCTCATTCAGCTCTTCAAAGCACGTTTTGAATGCCACATCACTGCAGTTTCTATATGAGACATCGTCGAAAGTCTTCTTAAATTTGTATAATGAAAAACTGTTATCACTTTTTTCCATTAAAATTTGAAGTTCTCCCAACAGAAAGTAAGACCATAAGTCAGCCATCTTGTTGCGCCCACCGTTACAAAAACCATTTTTAAATATCTTATTTTCAATTTTGGGTCTCTTGTCTTCTGGTAACTGCTCCCATAAAACAGGAATAACATCAGACAAACAGTAATGACAAGCTATACAAAATTTAAGGGAAGGGCTTAATTCAGTGTCTTTTATAATCTCTCTTGCAGCCTTTTCTTTATTAAGTATTCCTTTTGAGGTAAAAAAAGAATTTTTTAGGAAGGAACAACTGTAATCTAAGGGCAAATCAAACTCTTCCTTATGAAATTTTGCCCACTCTATAGACTGAGTTAGACAAAAAATGACTACAGGTATTGGTATCTTTTCTCTTAATCCAAAAGGCAATTTCTTCAATGAATCTAATACTTTCTTCTCCATATTTTCAAACCAGGGTTCATCTCCATCATCCCACAAACTATCATAATCTGCCAGTCTTAAAATTTCCTTTTTGAACTTTAATTCGTTTGAAAACTCGATAGCCATCTGAATTCCACAAAGGTCTTCCAAACGAGAAACCATTTCTGGAACAAGAATTTATATATATATATATATATATATATATATATATATATATATATATATATATATATATATATATATATATATATATATATATATATATATATATATATATATATATATATATATATATATATATATATATATATATATATATATATATATATATATATACCTTTTTTTTTTCTTTTTTTTTTTACCTTCTCACCCCCTGACCACCCCGTGTTGAGGTGGCCACACTTCGCTAATGAAGCCGCCTGCCGCAGTCGGCCTCGTCCAGAGATCCTTCAATGAAGTGATGCCCGAGGAGATTCTGGGGCGAGAGATGGAAGGACAGTGTAGTAGAAAATGTTTCGCGGTCTTCGGGGCCATTCCGCATCTGGTACAAGTGGGAGATATTGTCTGGTTTATTTTGAATTTGTGTTTGTAATGTTGTAAGTTTGGGTGGTGCCCACATCTCAATCTTGCTAGTGAGATTTGTAAGTGTCTTGGGAGGTTGTTGAAGTCGGGGTTTATTTTGGGAGGGAGTCTATTAAGGATGTTGTTTGGAAGTCTGTTGATCATGTACGAATGTGTTAGATGAGTGTGTATATGTTTGGTTGTTGTGGTATTGGGGGAGGAGGGGGATGAGATTTAAGATCCGTTTGTAAAAGTCGCCGGTGGACGATGGAGGTTGTTTTAGTCTGTGTGTGTGGTAGGTTGGAGGAGAGTATTGTAACATGGGTGAGTGGGTAGACGGGTTTTTGCGTAAAATTGGGTGACTATCATTTCGAGGTGGTTCCTTATAGGTAGTATCTTGGTTTCGTTATGTAGGTGTTGTTGAGGGGTTGTGGGTGTGCAGCCGGTGATGGTGCGAAGGGTTTTATTTTGCGTTATTTGGAGTGTCGTTAAGTTTTGGTCGGAGAGCAGAGGGTGCCAGACAGGGGAGGCATAGTTGATGGTGGGGCGTATAAATTGTTTGTAGATTGCAATTGAGGTTTATATGTTGTTGTGTATGTCAGTGTTGGCCACTGTTTTGAGGATGTTGAGTTTTCTGTTTGCGGCTGAGGAGGTATTTTGGATGTGCTTGGAGAAAGTGAGGTGTGTATCAAATGTTAGACCGAGAATCTTTGGGGTTTTGTTGAAGGGTATGGGGGTGTTGTTTAGTAGGACTTGTGGGTGGGTGTTGGATAAGTGTTTATCTGTTGTTATGAGGGTTATGGAGGATTTGTTTGGGGATGCCGTCATCCGGTTTTCTACCAGCCAAGTTTGGATTTGTGTTAGGTAGTCTTGTGTGATTCATGTTGCGGTAGCGAGGTTTTTGCGAGTGGTGGCAATAGTTATGTCGTCGGCGTATGAAGTTCTGCGGGTGAAAGTTGTTTGGGGTTGCGGGAGGTCTGCTGTGTATAGGTTGAATAGAGTGGGGGAGAGTATGGCTCCTTGGGGAACTCCGTTCCTTATGTTGATGGTACGTGATTTATGGCCGTTTTGTTGTATTTGGGCGGTTCTTCCTGATAGGAAGTTGGCTAGCCATTTCTTAATATTTGTTGGGATGTTGGATTGGAGGATTTTATGGATTAGATTGTGTCTCGGGACAGTATCGAAGGCTTTGTTTATGTCAATTGCTATTAATATAGTTTTGTGATATGGATTATGGTTTAGTCCGTTTATTATAGGTTGGATGATGTTGGTAAGTGCAGTGGTGGTGGAGTGGTTGGGTTTGAACCTGTGTTGGAAGTTTTGTTGTGGGATGAATTGGAGGATAGAATTTAGGATTAGTTTTTCAAGAAGTTTTGAGATGGTGGATAAGAGGGAGATTGGGCGGTAAGAGGAGGGGTTTGAAGGGTCTTTGCCAGGTTTTAGTTTAGGGATGATTAATGCTTTTTTCCATTGGGGAGGGATATAGTTGAGTTGGATGGATTTGTTGAAGATGGTGGTTATGTGTGTGATTGTGTGGTTGGATAGGGTTTTTAAATAAATAATATATATATATAATATATATATATATATATATATATATATATATATATATATATATATATATATATATATATATATATATATATATATATATATATATATATATATATATATATATATATATATATATATATATATATATATATATATCACCACCGTTCACGGGCTGAGTATTATTCAAGGAGGGGGTGTTCGACCAATAATAATAATAATAAAAAAAGTAAACCACAAGTTACATCTAAGACGAATTTGGTAGGTGAGCACAGACGTGGGTTTTAAAGTAATGGAGATTAAATTCGGCAGGAAACACAGAAGATGGGATCAAATTCCATAAAACTGAGGTTGCTGGAAAGGAGGAGGCACCACAATAGACAAGACTAGAGTTGCTATGTCCACACAAAATTTATGTGCAGACAATGCACCCCTTGTGCTACGAGGACGACGTGAAGGTGGAGGTATACGAGTGGACTGATCCATCGAGCATTTGCAAGAGAAGCCACCAATGTTACGTCGAGAAGATAAAGGGTCAATTGAATTAGTAAAGGTGGAACAGTTTGTCTTTTAGCCTTTGACTCAACCCTATCCAAAAGACAGATAAAACCGGAACTACCCCAAGATATAAAAGCAGTACTCTATACAAGAGAAATGAGGCCCTTGTATAATTAGAGTAACTCCGCAGATAAAAAATTCTCGCAGCCTAAACAGAACTCCAACCTTCTTTGAGGCTGCAATAAGTAACCATAGTGATGTGAGATTTCCAAGACATTTTTTTGTTTATGTTAAGGCCAAGAATGTTTATATTGTCAACAAAAGAGACTGGAGAACCATCGAAAAAAAAAAATAGAAAAGATTGGAGGTATCATTGAGAGGGAGATCTCAAGTAGTTGAGTTTTGAAAGAGTTGAATTTCACAAGTTACTGTGAAATTCTATCCAGATCAGGAAGAATGGAATCGGAAAGATGAAGACGAGAGGCAACTCTAGATGCAAAAGAGGAAGCAGATTTGAAATGGGTAGAAGAACGAAGAGTATATCGGCATATGAAAGATAGGGTTAGACTAGCAACTGAGATCATTAATGAAAAGTAGGAATAAGGCCGGAGAAAGACAAAATCCTGAGAAACACCACTACTGACTGAAAAGGAAGAAGAAATCTCCCCATGAACAACAGCCGAAATAGCATGATTAGAAAGAAAGCTGGACATAAGTAATCAAAGAGAAGAATGAAACTCAAAGTAAGGGAGCTTGGAAAGCATTGAAACACGCCACACATGGTCAAATGCCTTAGAGGTCAAGAGCCATCACACAAGTCTCCACATGGTCCCTAAGGGCAGAAGACTTAAATATGTGAGATAGGAAAGTATATCATTAGTAGACCTCGAACGTCGAAAGCCATACTGATGATCAGGAAGAAGAGAATGAGATTTCAGATGATCCAAGAAATGAGAGTTGATAAGTGTTTCAAAGATCTTTGACAGAATATAAGGGCGATATCTAAAAGGATTAGAGCTGCTATCTTTCTTTGGAATAGGCTGGAATAATGTGCGTTTCCAACACTGAGGGAAAGTACTAGTGTTGAGTCATAGAGAGAAAAGTTGAACGAGGGATAGAACTATCTCAGAGGTATACTCCCTTAAAACTAGGGGAGGAAAGCCATCCGGGCCACTTACTTTCTTAATGTTCATAGATTTCAAAAGCCCATGCACCTAATCAAATATAATCACTGGTAAAGACATGGGACATCTGAGAGGAGAAGGAATAGGGGAAGGTTGCCGGAGTCGCCTAGGGTTGATTTAGAGAATTATTTGGTTTGAAATATAAAAAAAGATACACAATCACAGAAAGAAAGAAAGAAAGAAAGAAAAAAAATGCACACACTAAAAAAAGATTTGCCTTTTCAGTAGGAGTTTTAGCAACAGAACCATCAGAACGAATAAGAGTAGGAAAAGAAGATTTACAGAAGTTGTTAGAGAGGTTTTGGGATTTATCATGAGAATTTAAGAGGTCAGCATACTTTCTTTTAGTCAATGCCTGCTTTGCTCGTCAAAGAATATCCCTTCCACGATTCCGAGCTGAATGAAAATTAGCAGGAGTGATAGGAGGATTTTTTCACTCTCGATACACGATGTCTCTAGCCTGAATGGCACGGGAGCAAGGGCAGCGAACAATAGATTTGAGAAGAGAAAGATTTAGATCAAGTGATACTCCTGCTCATCCCATCAATGATTACATCCCCCACCTTATAGGCAAAAACCGAAGTGTCTTTAGAGACAAAGCAGTCCTTCCATGGATAGTTGGCATAGAAGATATCATTAGTTATCATTTTGACATATGAACTGGGTTCAAGTACAGCCCACTGTACTTAATACTTTTAAGTACAAGTACATTTAAAATTTTTTTTTATTAAGTCATAGTAATTAACATGTAAAATTATAATGAGTATCTATCCATAATTTCTGAATTGTTGTAAACAATATAGTAAAATATACAAGTATTTAATTAAGGTAAACAGAGAATAAAATATATTTCAAAATATCTAAGCTTTCATTAATACTATCAGCATTTTTTAAAATAATAATAATAATAATAATAATAATAATAATAATAATAATAATAATAATAATAAGTACAATAATAAATCAATAATAAAGTGAATTATCCAAATTCAATTTTTTTTTTTTTTTTTATATAAATTTTAGATTTTTTTTTTTTTTTTTTTTTTTTTTTTTTTTTTCCGGAGTAAATAATTTTTAGCCTTTTTTTTTTTTACTCTTAAGATTTAATTTGTACTTAAATTACTTGATTTTTTAAAGTACAAAATTAGGCTTAAATATAAATACATTTGATTTTTGAAACCTGAAGTACTCATAAATAAAAAATTTGAACTTGAACCCAAACCTGATATATATATATATATATATATATATATATATATATATATATATATATATATATATATATATATATATATATATATATATATATATATATATATATATATATATATATATATATATATATATATATATATAAACTTTTAAAAATGGCTAAAAGAGTACATGTTGGGCAGGTACCTCAACATGCGCAATCATGTGTTTGGCAAAGATGATGATAGTAATATTTATGATTGATAACAGTAAGGGACCAACCAGGGCCCCGCCCCGGTCAGTCCATAATTACAAATTCTGTTTTTATTTGCGGGTGTGGGAATAACAAAAAGGAAAAGACATTCTCACCATTAAGAACTATAGATGGCCAATAGATAAAACAGTGGGATTTGGAAATCTATTAAAATGTGCAGTAAAAACAAAAACCAAAAAAAGTTGATCAATTGTCAAATAATAAAATGAAATTTTAAATACAATATTTTAATGAGCAAAAATTAATTTGTAACCATCAATTTATTAAAATAGTAGTAAACTGAAGTACTTTTAAGTACCTGTAATCAATGTGTGGAAAATCTCATCTTCAGAAAATACAAAATTAATATTTCTATTCATTTTGAAAGTAGTACTAAAAGATTTAGTACCTTACCAATTTTCCCCAAGTACATAAGTGGTAAAGTGTACCAGATTTCCTCTTCAACTACTTAGCCTACTTTAGCTTTATTAATCATACAACAGTGATACGAGAAGTAGTAACTATATTAAAGTCTTTTCTTGGATGAGAAATATTTTTCTTTAATTTGATTAAGATTTTTTTTTTATTACTTTAATCAAATATTTAAATATTAACTTACTAAAAATTGTTTACTCAGTTTACTGAAGAGTCTTTAAAGTTACAAATAGGGTCAGCTGTTCATTTGTGAACTAATACAATCAGTCATTTCTGTGGTTCATTTAAGCAAATTCAAACATTTTTCAAAGCATTTGTTTATTTTATATTTTTTTTTATTTTTCTAAAGAAAATTAATATTTTTGTGATACTAATGATTTAAAGCAATTGTATCTTTATTAAATTTATCATTTATTTTACCTAAGTTTATTGGTCATTAGTGCATTACATTTTAATTTGATATTCAAATAAATACATTCACAATTTTAACTTACTTGCTCAGTTCCTCCTCTTCTGAATCCAATGAATTTGTAAAACCAAATCTCTCTCTTTAATTGCCATAAACTACAACAGTCAAATCTCTCTTTAGTTACCATAAACTACTATAGGTATTGATATTTAAATAAAAATCATTCGTTATACTGAAAAAAAAAAAAAAAAAAAAAAAAAAAAAAAAAAAAAAATTAAAAGTATAGTAATAGAAATAATCAACTTTATTATAAGAGCTGAAAACACAACTTAATTTCATTCATTGAGGTCAATGAGATCTACAGGAAGAAATTTATTTACAAAATCTAAATAAAATATTATTTAATCTGTTTTATAAATTAATCCTTACATAGAATGTATTTCCAAGTATTCGCATCCTCCTAAGCTTTTCCTAGACTAAACACTGTCCTCACTGATGTAGGTCCTCTACTACTTAAATTCGAAATACTTTCTCCACTCTACATGGCTTGAGCACAATCAGTGCATCTAACCTAAGGTGACCATATTTTTCTGACCAAAATCAGGGACGCTTCTGAACATTACCCCCCCCTCAAAATACCTTACCCATAAGGGATGTATAAAGGAGGGTGATTTTTAATAAAAAGAAACATAAATGTTGTTTTCAAAACAAAGTCACATGGTTTAGTAGTTAAGGATATTCTACAAAAAAAAAAAAAAAAAAAAAAAAAAAAAAAAAAAAAAAAAAAAAAATTTTTTTTTTGCTCCCACGTCCTGCAACCTCTGGGTGGCCGAATAAATAAGTTTTGCCAAATCTAAAAATCGAAAAAAAGGTCTGCCACGATTTATCCTCTAAAAAATAGGAACATGGCTTAAAAATTTGGGATGGATAGTCACCTTGATCTAACCTGATCCATAAAGTTTTTATCCATTACACTAATTGATTATATGAAGATTTCCTGCTTTTTTTTACATCAATATAAAAATAAAATGTAAGGAGTCTATTTCATTTTATGAACATAATGATATAAATATCAATATCATTCTCATTGCATACCAAAACTTGCAAAATATATATATATATATATATATATATATATATATATATATATATATATATATATATATATATATATATATATATATATATATATATATATATATATATATATATATATATATATATATATATATATATATATATATATATATATATATATTTTTTTTTTTTTGCAAGTTATGTACTTAATTTATGGATTAATGATTATGCATCAAAAGTGCTTAAATTTTCTTTCTTTTATAATTTATATAGAGGAATATTGTTTTCTTATAATGTTGTATAAAAATTTAAATGGTTGAAAATTAAAAGGAATTGTCTTTTCTGTTTTCTCTTTTGTCTATAACCTCAAATTGCATTAGATTAAAGCTCAATAAAATTTTGTTGAAGATTTGATTGAATATATATTAGGAATTCTAAACTCTAACAGTTCTATATTGGATAAATTATATTAATGAAGATCAGATTCTTGTATTACCCTATATGAAATCTTGAATCAAAAATTAAGGAAGTTATATTTCTAATATATAAACTACTTTAAAGTTTTTTAACACAGTAAGAAGGAACTAATATATCTGTTATATCATTATGTATCAAAAAATATGACAAAATAAAACAAATAAAAATAAAAAAAGTTATTATTTTTTAAAAAAATCAATGATTTTTTTACTTTTTTAAAAAAATCAAAAAAATCACCAACCCTGGTTTATATTTATAGATAACATTTGTTTTTTATTTTTTTGATTAAATGAAATTTGTGATTCAGAAGGTTTGATTTATCATGGTCTTACTCCTTATAGCATGCAAAGAAAAGAAAAGAAAAAAATTCAAATAAATATTTCTGTTGAAATTTATTTTTTAAATAACTCATTCACCTTTTACAAAAATATTCCTGAAACTAAAATTGTTGCAGGTTTCAATAACTTTAATTTATTTCCTTTTTTTTTTTAAGTTCTCTTATGATATTGTAAACTTAAAGACATCAAATATGAAAATAGTGACATTATTATTTTAAAGAATTAAAAAAAAAAATTACCTTAACAAAAAAAAATCATGTAAAGAAATAACATTTAATTGGTTATAGTCTGGTATAGGTAAGAATTTTTTTCCTTAATATATGGAAACGAAATGATCTGAAATAATTTGTTTTAGGAAAATTGAGGCCTGGAAAATGATTTTATACACTAAAATATAAAAAAAAAAATAATAAAAAATTAAAAAATATAAAATGATTAACAAAGAGTAATACAATGCATCATACAACTTCAGTGGTGTATTATCATCTAACTATGCAATACCAGTGATTGCTGCATCAGAGTTAGTGATTTTTATAGCTATTTCAGAGCTAAAAAAAAAAAAAAGGTAAAAAAAAAAAAAAAAAATTTTTTCCCTTATATTCAAACTATGAAGATGAAATATATAAAATCAAGTAAATTAGGCATATTTGCTGACCATAGTTATATATTTACCTTTAAGATGAGGTTGTCGGAATTTGTGTGTTAGATCCAACAAAATAGTTTGACAAAGGGTAAATATACCCCTACACCCAGCAAATAGTCTTAACCTGGTGAACACTTTTTTTAATGTTTATCTAACAAACTAGTTTGACTTAACCTAACCTTCACTTGAAGGGTAAATGTATCCATAACAGCAAGAAAATAGGGCTAACCTTTCAAATCTTGGCTTTACATATATATTTCATTTACTGTATTCTACTTACTATATTCTACAAATCTTTTTTATCTAGCTCCAGAATAGCTATAAAATTCATGCTGATGTGGCAACCTTGTAATGCATATCAAGATGATAATATGCCACTGAAGTTGTACACTTATTACTATAATTGCTTTTTTAAGGTTTTCATCTTATAAAATCGTTTTAAGAAAAATTATTTCAGATAATTTCATTTTCATTTACAACAAAATACAAATAAATATCAATATATTTATTAAAATATTCTTTTAACAATTTTAAGCATAATTTTTTATGTTTAAAATCCTGGTTACTTGGTGAAGAAGTTCATCTGTTCTCAATTAAGAGAACCTTGAACTCAGAGGAAGTGAGTTTTCAAATAGAGAGACACCATAATAAAACCACTAAAGAGTCTTGGTCAGTCTAAGTCAGTAATTATATTAGAATATTTGATATTTTTAATACAAAAAAAAAGTAATTAACTTTTTTTTTGTAAAGTAGATGTTATAAAAATTATTAGTAAAAAAAATTTTGATTGTAGAACTTTCTGTTATGACCATTAACTATCGTCTAACTAAAGAAAAACAAATAAATATATAAAATTAAACAGTCTGTGTTTATTGTATACTAAATTGATTGTATTCTTTAAAAAAAATGTACATACATAAGACAAAAACTTTTCTGCGAGCTTATTTACTTAGCTGTTTGATCTACAAATCCTCTGATTGGTTGGGGTTTTTTACTGCCAGATAATGATTCGTTCTTTGCAGTTTTAAATTCACATTCATCAAACTCTTGTATTACGTCACTTTCCTTTAAAAAAAAAAACACTTCATAAAGAAATTAGTATCTTGAAATTCCCTTTTAATAATAAGCATTTATAATAATCCACAATATCTTCCACACTTGAAACTGAACTCTTAAAATCATCAATTTCATTTAACAACATAACCCCAAAGTTGATCACCCATTCTCAGCCCTTATCAATACACTTTTCTTTAGCAAAATACAAATAATGTTTCCATTTTTGTCTCAAATATAATAAGAAAATTTTCAGCCATTATTTTATTTCCTTTTAAAAACTATTTCTAAACTGATAATTAACTAACCATTTTACTTAGATTTTAAATTTTCACTTTTCTTTACTAAAATCTATAAAAGTCCTCATTTAAAATCAATTATATAACTTCAATTTTCACCACTGCAGCCTAAACTACTCAAACTTTTAATGTCGAAATGACACTCTACAAAATTCCTGGAAATTCTTACTAAAATTTCATCTACAACTAAATAAAGCACCTAATAATCCCGTCTCCCTCAGACCCATGTCCCTTCTCTCCACAGTATTTGAAAGATTAATGTTCCTTAGTCTCCACTCATAACTTTATTTCTGACAATCTTCAACAATGGGTTACAAATAACAAAATAACTTCACCACCACAAAATTCGAAAATTACACCACTCATCCAAGACAGAAGGAAATTTAACGGCATCTTTGTATCTTACAAACAATAGAATTTAAAAAAAAAATAAAAAGGTTTAACTTTCAATACCCTAATAACGAACAATATCACCATCAGGAGATACGCAAACTCAAATCCATAAAAAATTAAATGACACAAACTTTGACTAATAGAAAGAAAACTACAGAATATACATAATCTGCTTCCCCTAATTTACGTATCATCATAATCCAAAATTAATAAACTAGTGACCACCAATTACAAACAAGTTACTACATCCATTCATTAAAAGAACAAAAAAACAAATATTTTCAATAAGACTACATCGGTTGTAAAATACAAAGCAAATCCTTCTTTAGAATCAAAACTACGTCAAACATTACAAATCTCCACACACCGAGGAACAAAAACAATTAACCATATCATATTCTACTCACACAGCTACAACACCTTCACCCATACTCCAAACACACACTCATACACTAATAATAAAAAATAACTATTTCATTATACTTAACGAAGGTACCAATTTCATTTCAGAAAATTAATTTATAAACATCAATACTGGTAATTGAAAAATAAAAACTCATTTTAAACTAAGGTACATTGAAATATGTTCCCTCCCTTATTTCTCAAATGTTGAAATGGGAATGTTAATAAACAAATATTTAAGTATCTAATCATGAGAAATACTATATTGTTATATATATATATATATATATATATATATATATATATATATATATATATATATATATATATATATATATATATATATATATATATATATATATATATATATATGAAGAGTGCATAAAACCTAAAGAACCATGACAACTCTAACTGGCAAATTTCATCACAACTGAGAATTTTAAAAATGTCAACAATGTCGACCTCTTTTTGTTTCTGCTGAATTAATTTAAAGAGAAGATTCAAATTTCCTTTTCAGTCGTACTTTCAGTATGTTGTTGTTTGTCAACAAATTTTATAAAGATATTCACTTCCATTTCTGTCAGTTCTGCCCATTGAATGAATGTATCTACTTTACATAACTGTCGTTGTACAACAACCTTGCTGTAGTAGTCAATCACTTTCTCACTAAAGGCAACTTGTCTTCCGAAATCTTTAAATTCTTCTTCAGAAAGAGCGCTCCATTCAATCAATTTTTTAAGTGTACTTAAATCATTACTAAGAAATGACTGATCAATATGACGTACCATTTTAAATGCAAAATCTTTTTTAAATTTTACCATTTCAATTTCTGAAGAAAAAATCCATTCCAAAAACAAATCAATATCTTGAAAATTCCCTTTTGATAACGAGTATTTAAAATGCCAGGCAATGCTTCTCACATCTAAAGCTAAACTTTTTTTTAAATTTTGAATTTCATTTGAAAACAGAGCCCATTCCAAACTCTCATCAAAACATTTTATTTTTTTACAAGAGTACAAACAATGATTCCATACTTCTCTCATATATAAGAAATTTTTCAGCCATTCTTTTATCTCCTCCTCTGCAGAAAAAGCCCAATTCAGAATATTTTGAAACTCTTTCCCCTTATTGTCAAGAACTAAAGAAAATAAAACTCTTTGTACATTTTCCTCATTAAATAGTAATAGTTTCTTTTTGAAACTTTCAATTCCTTCTTTCGGTACACAACATTCAATAAACAAATCAATTCTCCTTAGATCACAAGCCTCAAAGGATATTTTACCTATCCTATTCCCTTGTAACCTTACAATATCTGATTTCTCTTCCAAGGTTGCACTTGAAAAAATCAGTCTTATAATTTTTTCATCTTCAATGGTAAATGGAGAATTCAAAAAGCTCACATATTACGTACGAGACATTTAAATCTTCATAAATTTGAGAGAAGAGCAGGTATAGAATTATTAACTCTCTCTTCGTAATTAATCAAATTAAGACATATCTCTTTCATTTACTCCTTCCAAGTGGAAGAAAAACCTTTTTGAAGATGAAGGACTTTGAATCCAAAAATCTCTCAAAATGTTATGATAATCACATAACTTAGAAGACCATTTATTTTTTATTAAACTCACTATCCTGTGAAGAAGTAAACAAAATCCGGTTTCTGGTAACACTTCCCAAAATTGATTCACTACATCCATAAACATGTGTTGATAAGGCCAACTTAATAGATGAAACAATACATAATGCAACGTAAGTGGCTCAAAGAACACCATCAACTGTCTCTCATCTAAATTGCGAAGGAAAAATATTGCAATTTCAAGATATTTCTGAAATGGTAAAAATGACTGAAGAGAAAACATATAAGGACTTGCAACACTTTCACTTCGCTATTAAAAGTCTCAAAATAACTTAGGAAATTTTTCAATTTCTCTCTAGCAAACATGACAGCCTCCTCTTTTTCTGTCTCATTCAGCTCTTCAAAGCACTTTTTGAATGCCACATCGTTGCACTCTCTAGATGACATACCATCAAAAGTCTTCTTAAGTTTGTATAATGAAAAACTGTCATCTGTTTTTT
>SEYY01012055.1:0-2500 GCA_009176605.1 Armadillidium nasatum | reverse complement strand
AGTGAATTACTTTCATTTTATTTAACTTAATATTTGAATCTCACATTATACCTTCGTTTCAGTATTAATAATATAAATTAAAAGGGTTATTCCAACTGGCATGAGTGGTTGTTGTGTGGAAAGGTGTTGGAGATACATTGTGGGAAAACTATAAATAAAAAACAACATTTAATTTCCTTACCTTAAATAATACGACTGAACCTATTAAACCTACAAGCATGTTAATATATTAACCTACCCTGTAAATACTTTTCACTAAAATATGTCTTTAAATTATACAATCTTTTATAAACCTCCCATTTGTTTTTCTGGTGTACAATTTTTTGGTTTCCAAAACACTTGCATCTTCATGGTAAGTAGCCTTTATTTATTTATTTATTTTTTTTCTTTTTGCACTAATTAACTACTGCTAACACAATTAGTTGGTGCCTGGTGTTTATCATTCCAGTTATGGTGGAGTGGGAAGCAGTCCCAGTGGAAACTCTGTTCCCTTTTTATTATTTTTTCTTGAGAGGTGGTGGTGTGCTTCTTCCCCAATTTGTTTCTTAATCAAAGGAACAATGTGGCCAAACTCACTCAAAATGTAAACAACTGTGAAAGTCCCCTTTCTTTCTCTTGCGGATTTTAAGATAGATTGCATCTTTTAACTCCTACATAATTTGGTAGCAGAGCATAGTTCTGAAGTTTCTGCTGACCCTTTTCCCCATTCACTGCAATGATTAACTTTGTTTCCCCCCCCCCTCCTCATTATATAAATCAACAGATTTATATAGTTTGATTTTATGTCAACGCTAGTAAAAGGTAAGACACTAAACATTGAATCAATTATTAAAAGAATTTTCAACATGAATTTTTTGTTTTTGTTTTGTGGTAGATTGAATAATGCTGAAACATTTCAACCCTAAAATTTACATTCCATCTGGCTCCTTTTTTATTTTTGTCTACCATACTATATAATTCTATGGAACAAATTAACAATTATATACTTTTAGAGTAGGTTTATATTTAAAGATACTATACAGCCTATACTTGTTTTTAAATTAAATTTGTAATTTAAATTATTTGCACAGCTTGAAAAAATAAATAAATAAGAACTAACATTAATAAAATTTTTAAATTTTATTTTTATATAACTTACCAGCTTTTTACAATAAATATCCAAATGTTGTTATTTAGATTTCAAAGCTAAAACAGTGTTGCCGGAGTCAATAATTAATGAAAAATATCTTTGAACATTGATTAACTTTTAATTTATTTATCACATTCTCTTAAGATATGAACTAAAAATTTGAAGATGGTGAGGTCATCTTTAAAAAAAATAAGAAAATAAAGATTTTTTAAAAGTAAAATCAGTTCATTTTAATTTTGTGAACCTTAATTTATATATACTGTATATATATATATATATATATATATATATATATATATATATATATATATATATATATATATATATATATATATATATATATATATATATTATATATATATATATATATAACAGTGCATAAAATGACTATTTTTTTTATAATCTTAATATCGAAAACTATATTAACCTTGAAACCAGGGTTGGAGATTTTTTGTTTTTATGAATTAAATTCACCAAATTAATAATTAAAGATTATTCATTAATTATCTTACGATATTTAAACTATAATTTTGTAAAAAGTACAAAAGCTATTTTAATTTTTTTTATATAAAAATGACAAAAATGCGACTGATTGGAACCAATTCACTGCATTTAAATTTTGGAACTCTCTTCACTTAAATTTTGAAGAAAAATAAAACAAATTAATTTCTATAATTAGAACATATAAGAAAATGGAGACAGTTTAGAAGTAGAATATTAAATGTAAGTGAGTTCATCTGATTGAGTCAATTATTTAAAAAAAAAAAATTCTTAGAAAAAAAAAAATATATATCTTGTGGTAGATTGACGAATGCTGACACATTTCAACTCTGAGACACTTCATTCATTTTAGTTCTTTCTTTTCACCTCTACAGTACTACATAATTCTATGGAACAATTAAATAAATGACATTTGTGATTAGTAAAGGTTTATGCATCAAGGTCTTACTCGTATAGAAAAAAAAAAAAAAAAAAAAAAACATTCAAAAAATATTTCTATTAAAATTTATGTTTTAAATAAGTCACTCGCCCTTTACAATAAATTTCTAAAGCTAAAATTCAAAAGGGAAAACAGTGTTACAAGTTTCAATAATTTAGTCAAAAAATATTATTGGACTGAATAAATAGTTATTCTTTGAATAAATTTTGACTCCAGCCCAATAAAATGCTTAAATTAATATTGATTTTCATTAATTTTCTTTTTATAGTTCTCTTCTGATATTGTGAGCTTAAAGATGTCATATATGAAGACAGTGACATTATTATTTGAAAATCATAAAAATTGTCTTAAAAACAAATCATGTAAGAAATAACATCTATTTAATTGGTAATAGTCTGGTACAGGTAAGCATTTTTTTTTTCTCTTAATAT
>SEYY01012053.1:0-12695 GCA_009176605.1 Armadillidium nasatum | reverse complement strand
GTATTATACTTATGGGTTAAATCTCCGATAATTTTATTTACTGCCTCCACAACCACTACAGTATCGTCTGAGTTTGTGGTGATGGTGGTGGTGGTGTCAAGATTTACTGAATTAAGGTAGTCCTTCAGTGATAAAGAAAGAGGTATGTCCATGGTGTTAATTGTTTAAATATGCAACAACTTCTATCAATGATTAATAACAATTTGCATGAATCTTTAGACGGATTATTAATCGAATATTAAATATCTAAGGCAATTATATTCACACAACCCGGTCCCTGTTCGGGCGCCAAATGAAAATCTCTATGTAAGGGGGAGCCTGGCGGATAGTAAAGGAGAGACCCCACACAGAAAAGATCATTAACTAAGATATGAAATTTACAAGGAAGAATTATGAAGGAAAGAAAGATATAAAAGGATAGAGAACAGATAGAGAACACAGAGAGAGAGAGAGAGAGACAGAGAGAGAGAGAGAGAGAGAGAGAGAGAGAAAAAAAAGAGCGGAATATGTAAGGCAGATGAGATCCGATCAAATCAAGAAGAATCTAATTGGCGCCCTCGTTTTTGAGGGTAATTTTCTTCTTTATTTTCTTTATATTACTTATTAATTTATTTTTAATTACAATTCTATTACGCAAGGTCTATATAATTCAATTCAACTCCTTTATTCAGTTTTTACAACGTACGAAGAAGTTCGCCGGTAGTTAAAGCGGAATAGACCTTCCCTAAGGCCAGTCCTATTTTATGGGACCGGGCTGTGTGGTGAAATGATGTTAACACTTGTATAAAATTACATTTATTTTTAAGAAATTCATAGTAGAAAATAATCTAACAACTTAAATGTTTCCTTTCTGAAACCTTTCAAATCTATTTATAAAATATACTCAATCCTAGAATATGATTGTAGAAAATAAAAACTAAACTTAAATTTTTCCTTTTATGAAATCTTCAATTTATGGTAATTCTACTATCTATTAGTTAGTAGGTTAATAGGGTAAATAGGGAGGGATACAATAAGCTCTAATTATAGAGTATTACAAAATGTTCCAATTTTTCAATTTATTTGTATGGGTCTTGACTAAGCATAAGAAGCCCTAAAAAAAAATACTATCATTAATCTTATTTCTTCTTAACTATTTGTAAGTAATAAATTAATATATTATGAGTTCCTAAACAACTAAATAATAAAATAATAAATAAGGCCTAAAATAAGAATAATTCCGTCTCATAAATAATAATACCTAAAAACCCTAACCATAAACAGAACAAAAATAATAAATACTCTTAATAAGGAAAATAATAATAAAAATTCCTTTCATATATACCTTACGAGCTTCTTTCTTTAATATAATGGCCACTGTTCGGGTATGAGATCAGGATATACCTGTTTTTTATTTAAATGACCTGTTTATTTCATTCATATTAAAAAAAAAGAAAAAAATTTAGTAAGATACAGAGATACAGACATCAATATAAATTAAAACAATAGAATAAGGTTAATGAAATTTGGATAAGAAATTATTTTATAATGAATAAGTCTGACTCATAGTTCCCTTTATAGCGTAACTACTCTTTCTTCTATGATTTCTACGTTCTCATGTGACTCTGATCGAACAATCCCTGAGGGACCCGCCTGTGGTTCCTCCCTCCTGTCTACTCTCTCTTTGCCCTTCATCATGACGAACCCCGGATGAGATCCTCCCTTCCACCTCCTCCACCAGATAGAAAAGCCCCGTCTGGTACAACTTTTTCCACAGTTTAATACATAAAGTGGGACTTGGGTGTAACCCATCTCTCAAAAACCCAGCATTCCACAAAGTCAACTTTCTCCCACTAAAGTAATTCCTAATTGGTTCCTTACCCACTATCGTTTGTGCCACGTACATCACTGGGTACGTGTTCTTATCTATATAAACTGGAACTGTTCTGATCTCAAAGTACGAATGTATGAATATTGGTCCACACATCGCCTATGTAATGTTCTGGGAGAAAATTCCACTTCATTATTATACACCTCCTTTATCCTTTGAGGATATCCCTCCACTCTAAGAAAAGTTATAGTATATCAAGTCCAAAAATGGTGGTATTATTAAAAGGATTTTGAGACCCGGACACACATCCGTACAATGTCTCTTGAAATCCGTAAAATTTCTACAAAATTGAGCATTGTCATAATTTCGGATTCGGTACTATCACCCAATAATTTCTATCTCCATCGCTATTTGAAATTGGTACTTTCCTATAAGCCTCAGTTATTATAATGCACACCATCATGTGGGTATATGTGGGGTCTAAAATTTGAGTCATTTTATTCTTGAGTCTATTTAAAGTTATACCCGGGTACGCCCGGAAAACTACCTCCATTCCCGGCATAAGAACTGGAGAGAACCCATCTTCTAAGTCCTGCACCCAGGAATGTCCCGTAACCAATATCTGAAACAAACTAAAACTTATGAAAATAGATAATTATAAAATTTAATCATTCACACATTCAACATCATTTGTGCCCTATTAATTAGCGGCTTTGAGTAATTACTATTATTTACTTTTATTTATGCCTTAGATAAGACATATAAAAATTAAACTATTTAAATCACGCATTTATTTATTTTTTTTTTTTTTTTTTTTTTTTTTTTTTACCATGTTAATTTCTTTTTTTCCTTTCTAACAAATGTCGGTGGACCAAAGGTAATTCTATACATGCACCTCTTGAATGGGTATATGGTCTATTATTTTGATTCGATTGCATAAGTATAGGAGTACATGGTTTATTTACTTTGTCAAACCCCAGAAATGAAAATTCATCAGTTTGGGAATAGTCCCCATCTTCTTCTTCGGGCACTCTTCTTCAATATTGTCCTCCTCCAATGCCATGGGTGTGGAAAATTGATTCCTTCTTAGGTTATTCCAAATCATAACTTATGACATTTGGCTCAATTATGGGGGAAGGTAAGATTATCGCCTCGGTTAATTCCCATCTTCTTTCTGCCTCCTCTAAGAGGTCTGACGTATCCCATTGTAGGAATGAGTTTACTTCATTCTCTTCGTCAGTTATTACTTCTTCTTGAGTAGTATCTGATTTTATTAGGACTGTTCATCACCCTCAAAGGTGAATGAATTTCTGTGACTAACGCTTCATGCTGTTGGGCAATAATGGTTAACTTATCTTTAATCTGTTTTAACTTCTCCTGATCTACTATAAATCCTTCAAAGAATGATTCTTCATCTTCCTCATTTTCCTCGTCCATTTCCAGTAAGTTCACTTCCGCTTCTTCATTTACTTGCTCCTCTAAGGGCTCTTCTTCTATTTCAGTAGGTTGTATATCCTCTTCCCCCTCAAGGGCATATTTTTGAAATACCGGGTTATTTCTCAAATACTCCGGTGGAATCTTCCATTTTCTTAGTTGTTTATGGTGGACCCTATAGGTTCGTCCATCCTTCTCTGATTCAATCACATAGGTGACTCCATTGGTCTGAACTTGCACTATTCTATAAGGCCCGTAATACCTGGGTCGAAATTTATTTGAGGTGAGATCACCTGGCAAGTGTACTTTTAACCCTACTAATTGATCTACATCATATGAATCGAATTGATGATGTCCTTCGTCCCAGCAATCATCCACTCTGGGTAACGGTAATCCAATACTCAGAGTATGGGCCCTTTTCAATATATTTTCACATGGTGTCATTTGTGTTTCAGAATGTACTGTATGATTATAAATCAATACTACTTGAGAAAGATCTTCATCCCAATAATTTGGTCGCGTAACTGACATTCTCAGATACTGACTCAGAGTCCGGTTAACTCGTTCCACAGCCCCATTTGAAGCGGGTGTGTAAGGTGTAGTTAATACATGTTTGATGCCTTGATTTCTGAGGAATTCCTCGAACTCAGGTCCAATAAATTCTCGTCCATTATCGGTTAGTAAACGTTCGGGAAGTCTAGGTAGGAATGGTAAGATTTGATGTTTTACCACATCTGTTACTGTGGCACTTTGTTTATTCCTTAAAGGCACTGCCGAAACCCACTTCGTAAAGTGATCCACCATCACCAGAGCATAATGGTTACCTCGTGCGGTCTTGGGAAATTGGATTAAATCCATTGCCACCAATTCAAATGGTCTGGATGTTGCTATCTTTAAAATAGGTGGTGCGTAAATGATATTGAGATTTTATACGCTTGGCATTTGTAGCATGAAGATGTAATGTCGGCACAAATGGTATTAATTTTAGGATGCCAAATTCTCTGAATGAGCAAAGAGTATAATTTTTGTTTCCCTACATGGGCGAAACTCCAGTGCGCTTTAATAGCTATGGTTGTGAGGTACTCTTCTGGTACGATTAATGAAAATTCCCCAGTGACCATTTCTTTATATAAGTGATTATCTCTTAAATAAATATATTTATGTGATCTGGCGAAAGGTCTCAACACACCAACAAATGGTAAATTCCGCAGTATAGCTCGTTTTAGCCTGGTTAAAATTGGATCTTGTTCCTGAATAAGATTTATTTCTTCACTGTCAATGCCCAAAGGATCTATTATGTCCTCTTCGTTAAGCAAGATCTGATTTACTCTAGCAATTAGACCTTCCTCCCCACCAGTCTGTTGAACTTCCTCCTGATGTGTTTGTTCTTCCTCCAAGGATTCATCCAAGAGCTCAAACTCCCAAAATTCTGCAGGAACAACTAGTTTTGCCTGGATCTCTGTCTCGTTACTTGTATTGAGTTGCTTCTTTATTCAAGTAAATTGTAATGGACTCCTCCCAAGCACAGCAGATGACAAATGCTATGTTCAGAAGGTTCCCAAACTGCAAAGGTTTGGCATCTCCATAATACACCCATACTTGAACTTTTTTGATGTCAGCAAATGCTTGAATTGCTTGGAGAGAGGGGTAATTGCCCTACATGTTTCATAAGTTGCAACGCTTTTGTGATGTGCTGTGAACTCTTTCCAGTTTGCAGTCCGTATTTTGGCCTATTATTTAGTAATTCCTGGGTTACTTCCGCCCTCAGCATCGGATGTTGATCTCCAGACCCACAAAGCCATGTTGAAAATGCTTGAAACAGAGAGTCACCTCCTCCCGGCATCTTCATTTCTGCAAATCCTTTAGGGATCTCATTGATTATTGGGGATTCTGAGTTTTCCAAAGCTGTTCCTACAGGTGCTCTTGATAATACATCAGCTACCACGTTATGCTTTCCCGGTATATATCGCAACTCGTAGTCGATATCGTTGATTTCTTCCTAATGGTGCGAGCCACTCTCGAATTCACCAAGGGCATATTATACAAAAACAATAAAGGTTTATGATCAGTGTGAATGATCACACGTATACCACATAAGAATGGCTTTAACGATTTAACCGCCCATCTGATGGCTGCAATTTCCTTTTCAGTGGTGCTATAGCGCTGTCTGCTTTTGAAAAGGTTGTAGAAATAAATGCAATAGGCAATTCCTTTCCTTCTTGATCTTTGAGCCAGACACGCGCCTGCTCCCATATCTGAAGCGTCGACATACAATTTAAGAGGTTGAGCCGTTTCTGATCGGTCGGGGTATGTCAAAACTGGTGGTTGGACTAACGCTTCCTTTAATTCCTCAAAGGCTTTTTGACACCTTTCGGTCCACTTCAAGGTCTTGTGTCCCAGCAACTCAAACAAAGGTTTTGCTATCTCAGAACAATGTGGGATGTGTCGGCGATAAAAATTTACCATGCCCAAAAACTGTCAAAATTGCCGGATTGTTCTGGGGACCGGAAAATTCATAATTCCTTTTAAGCTGGTATCCAAAGGAACCATTCCCTGCTCCGAAACTTTATGTCCCAGATACTGGACTTCCTTTCGCAATAAGAAAGTATTTGACGGCTTGATCTTAAAACCCCTCGCTTTCGAAAGCTTCCAAAACCATTTCTAGTATGTCCAGATGTTTCTCGAATGTTTCACTGATAATGAGTACATCGTCCAGATAAACCATGCACTCATTCCAGGGTATATGAGCCAGGGTGAATCTCATGCCTCTCTGAAAGGTTGCTGGCCCGTTCTTGACACCGAACGGCATACGCAAGAACTCCCAATGGGATAATGGGGTTGTAAAGGCGGTCTTTTCAATGCTCTCCTCTTCCATTTCTACCTGATAATAACCTTTAACGAGATCTATTGTGCTGAAAAACTTCATACCTTGCAGACTAAAAAGCATATCTACCAAATTTGGAATAGGAAAACTATCTCCCTTGGTAATCTTGTTAAGCTCTCGATAATCGATACATAGCCAAATAGTTCCATCCTTCTTGTGTATTGGTACGACTGGTGCGGAGTATGGGGATTTGCTTCTCTGAATGATCCCTTCTTCCATTTTCTTGCAATTTTCTTCTATTTCCCTCAGTATAGGCCCTTGAAGGCGTCTAACTGGGACTTGTACAGGTTCGTCCGTTAAGGTTTCAATTGTATGTTTAATAACACTAGTACACCCGACATCCGAGTCCCCGGTGCTCAGGACTGTTGGAAATTGGGCCAACAATTTTATAAGTTCTTGCTGGTCAGTTGATAAGTTAGTTTGCTCTAACTTGAAATCTTGCATTAACCGCTCTGGGGTCCATCCCCTATTTTCCTCTTTCTCTACTTTCTGGATTTCTACCAATCCAATTGAAGGATCTGGGTTCTCCAAAAATTCTATCTCTCCAATTTTACAACCCTTTTTTAACTTCCTTGGTCTATTATCCTCATTCTTAATTACCATAACGGCTCTATTCTACTGAAATTGAATTAAAGCTGGATCCATGGTTGCCCTCTTCGGCAATCCCGGAACCGAATCCACCAAAAACACCTTATCACTGCCCAAATCCTTTTCGATTTTTATTTCTACAGTTTTAAACTCTCGGATTAATCACAACATTTTCTGTCATTATGCAGGACACTCTAGATGTTGTAAAATCTTGATCCTTTCGAAGGTCTATGGCTACCATCTGGACTTTGTTTCCTCTCCGGACAACTAACTCCTTTGAATAGGGATCAGGTAACAGATGTTCCTTCTTTAGGATATCGTACCCTATCACAATGTCATATTCAGTTATTTCGTCCGGAATGATGACGAACCGATTCGGTCTCAATGCATATGTGTCGGATAACCTTAAAGATATTATGACTTCTCCGATTACAGGGAACTTACTCTTTCCAATGCCTTCCACACTCCGATATGCGGTACTCATCAAAGGATATTTACTGGAGTCCAGAGCATGGAAACAATAAGCAGATTTCAAGCTCACTTCGGCTCCCGTATCGATAAATGCGGTGTATTCGCCTATTTGAGGCTGATCAGTGATACTGACCTTCAATATAAACGTTTCCTCTGGGGCTCGAATCTCCTTAAAGGTAATAATTTCTTCAGGAGCCTCCGCCTCCCCGGCTTCATCATTTCCCTGTTCTGTCTCTTCAAAAATGGGTTGTTCTTTCGTTATCGTATTAATATGCTGGTCCGTTCTTATCATTCTACGTGGTTCTCTTTGCTTGAGGGGTCTTTTCCCTTTTGCATGGTTCACCATTATGGAACATTAAAATGTTATGATTTGGATGGTCTTCCTCAATCGGTGCACTTCGGTAAGAGTTTCGGTATTCACACTCAATGTTCTCTCTCGACCGGTCTTCTCGCAATCTTTCATAGTCGTCTTCCTCATTTACTCTTAATTCTCCTACCAGATTCTGTGGCCTCGAGTTCTCCAACAGGAGGTCTTCTCTGTTGGAGCTTAACAGTTTCCCTGGCTTCTTGTACAATCTTTCCCTAGATGGATCTCCTTCACACAATGGACATTTGAATTGGTCATTATTTTTAATTGGGCAGCCTCCCACTAGATGGACCAACTTCCCTACAATGCAGGCACCTATTTTGAGCCAGGTAGCAATCGTCATACTGATGACCTCGCTTGCCGCAATACCGACATAATGGTCTTGCTCTACCCTGACTCATTAAATGACCAGATTTCTTGCAATGGGCACAAGACTGTCTCGGACCATTCTCAAAAGTTCTATTCGCTTGTCCGCGAAACCACTGTTGATGCTCCCCCTGATCTTCCTCTATTCGGATATGGATTATTAACCTGCTGGGGTGGTCTTTCTCTTTGAGAGGACAAAAGGGGTTGTTATTCGGTTATGGATGTCATGCTAGTCCTCACTTTTGCTGAACATCCTTCCAACCCTATCCACGGATTGTTGGCAACAACAGATCCGAGTGGTCATTTCACCAGTTAGCGCGGAAACTGGTACCGATTTAGTTAAATCTTCCACCTTCGTCTTAGATAAGCTCTCATCGCTTGAAACATTGCCAGGGAAACTACTTTCTACTATCGCCACCAGCCGTTCCCAATGGATTTGCACCCAAAGAGGTCTCAATGCCATTAGGGTGTTGTCAACTTTATTTTTAACCTCTTGAGGGAGACTTTTTAAGAATTTTTGTCTAACTATTGTCATTTTCGTAACATCATTCCCTGGGAAGGTCTTTGACACCAAACCCACTAACCTTAACGCAAATAAAGGAATGGTCTCTCCTGATTTCATACTCGCATCCTTAAAGTTTTCAGCATCATGTCTTATCTCCTTCTCTAACTCCTCTCTGTACCACTGCAACATTAACCGTTTTACTTCCTCATACTCCAATGAGGGTACATGTTATAATCTTATAAACTTCTAGAGCCAGTCCTCTAGTTCAAGGTGAACTCCCAGTAGGGAAGTTCTACCTTCGGTAGAACCGGGGTACATGGCATCGCAATAGCTTTCAAATCGTACAAGAAATTGTATTAAGGTTTCCCCTGCTCCCAACTTATACTTCCCCGGTGGAATAACTCTGGGCCTTCTCTCAATTGAGAGAGACTGCACCAAAGTGGACACAGATCTTATTAGTTCAGCATTCTGCTGAAGCAGTGTATTGAATGCGTGTGCATCATTATTACTCGCATTTAAACCGGCCGTGAGTGGTGGATTTTGCGCTGAACCAGCCGTGAGTGGTGGATTTGGGACTGAGCCCGCCGTGAGTGGTGGATTTGGGACTAAGCCCGCCGTGAGTGGTGGATTTGGGACTAAGCCCGCCGTGAGTGGTGGATTTCGCGCTGAGCCAACAGGAGGGTCATTTGGAGGATCCACCTCCGATAAAGAGGTCTTAGAGTCATCTAACAAGGCATTCATATCATTGGGCATTTTATCTTTCGTCAAAATTGAGGTCTTGATGAGCACAAAAAATGTATGGGGGAATTTATGAGATTAAGACTTTATGGAATTTAGAATTTATGGGATTTATATCCCTTAACCAGGAAATTATCAATAAAACAGTAAAGTTTAATGGTGAGTACAGAGCTTTTAAGTTTGTGGGATTTATCTCCCGTAATCAAGAAAGGGGTGACAGAACACACAGCAACAGAGCAAGCCAACTTCAAGTAAACTACGCTCTGCTACCAATTTATGTAATGATAATTCACTTACATGAGAGGTGCCAGCAAGTATGTTCTACCTATTCCACTTTTCAAGCGACCTTTGACACCCTCAAAGCTTCCTTGTTTAGCCTATATAGAACCCAAGGAACGTCTTTGTTTCCCAACGATACGAGATGTGACCATATACCAGCTCCGCTACTGGGTAAAGAAATTAAAGATAATGAGAAAAATAACTCCTCCAAGGTTGGAGAACATGAAACAACGTACTCACCGAATCTGTGACCTTTATTGTTTTAATGTACCAGGGAACTCACTCAAACCAAAATGAAGAAAAACAAGAATGTATAAAAATAAGAATGTAAAAAAATATTTATTCCATCATCAACCACTTTTATAAACATTTATATATATATAATATATATATATATATATATATATATATATATATATATATATATATATATATATATATATATATATATATATATATATATATATATATATACCTACACCTAACAAGTTATTGTATATTTATAGAGGCCTCTACTAATTAAATAACACAAATAAAAACTTCTACTTATGCAACCAATAACGTAACTACACTTAAGAATTTTAGCTGATGGATATGGCGCAATTAAATGAATTTAATAGATGATAATGAATTTAATAGATGATAATTTTAGATAAATCCGGAAAATAATATAGTTCAATAAAGAATAATAATAAAAAAAAAGGACTTAATAGATAAATAAGGAAGTAAAGTATAAGAAGGTTTCAAATTCGTTAACCAATAAATATTCAGTAAAGAAAAATTATAAACAAAAACAAAAAAAATGACAACAATAGTCTTTATTATCAATTAATTGAATTTCTCATATCCTCCCAAATTTGTAAATTAAATAAACAAATATGAGATTTCACACGATAGTTTTAGGACAATAAAGATACTCAATGACTATATGTTAATGATATAGTAAATAAATTCAATTTCAGTATCCCTTTTCTTTCAATCCAATTTATGGATTTTACCATCAAAATTTTGGACAACTCTGGTTGCCAATAATTACTTACGTCCTTCTTTACTTATTATATATATCTTTAAATTTACAACAAAGGAAATGTTAAATTGCCTTGGAGGTGTTCATTCTTAAGGAGGAGATTGATTTCTACCTGTTGTTAGGAACGCTGACAGTTCTATTACACTAGTAACTCAAATCCTTTGAGGATTCTTTAACCAAAATTTGTTGTTATTTAATGCTGAGTCTGATCCCTCTCAAGTGAGTTGATCTATCTGGCGTTTGCAGTCCAAAATTTGTATTCCAGAACTTGTTCCCTATAAAAAAATAAAGCAGACAAGAACGTTACTCCGATTCCAATTTATTTTTCCCTAAACTAAGTTAGTATATTCTATAAAATTCCTTCTAATAAGCAAATTCAAAATGACAGTTTATTACCTACACACTTAATAAGCTTAGACTATAATTTATTGACGTTAATTTCTTTTTCTTTAATTTTATAGATTTTTATAGATTTAATCAGATCAATTTACATTTTTAATCTAGATTAGCTTATTCAAGTTATACCTCATTCAAAAAATATCATCCAATTTATGCTAATAAAATCACTAATCCCTAACAAACTTATTTAAAGTTGTAGCTTACCCTAGATAAGGGTTAACAATACGTGAGATGAATCCCCTTCGATGATCTTGGGTTCTATCCACTTGAATGGCTTCTTCTTGTCACTATATTTCTTTCTGTCACTATATTTATTTCCTCCGTTTTTTATTACTGTATAATTATATAAACTTAATGTCTTTCACAATTTCCTTATTATTATTATTTCCACTTTCTGGGGGGGGGGAAGAAGGAAACAATAAAATTTCATCTCAATATATATATATATAATATATATATATATATATATATATATATATATATATATATATATATATATATATATATATTATATATATTCGTGAAATCATCCAATATATTGAATCATCCACTATTGCCTCATCATTGTTTAGCTAATACTAACAATTTTCTACAGTGTAAAATTTCATCGAAACTTTCACGACGGTAATCAGCCTAGTTTTGCTTGTAAAATACTTGCAGGCTTGCAGCAGTCCTATATATGGTAAACGTAAACCGAAAAGTAATTCGAGTCGATCGAGTAATATTTTTGTTTCAAGAAAATTATGGATTTGTTCAGTTTAAAAATTATAATTTATATTAATATTCTTCTAAATTTTCTTTGAAGTTCATAGTAATTATATTATATAATTGAAAATATAATTATTAACTATATATACAATAGCAATTATAACTAAATTATTTACAATAAATAAAAATCTTACATCAAATCAGCTGACAAGTCAACAGTTATCCCATATATATATATAATATATATATATAATAAATATATATATATATATATATATATATATATATATATATATATATATATTATATATATTATATATATTATTTACGACATTAAATGTTACTCCTCTTCTCAGTGATTATACTAACCAGGCGAAAAATCACCAGGAAAAAAGAGTAACGAGTTCCTTCCTTGATATAGAAGACTGCTAACGCTATCAACCACGAACTTACTCGTCATCTATTAAAAGGTGGTTGGAGTAGATGTAAAGTAAGAATAGAGATTAATAAAATGAAAATAAGTGCCTAATCTCTGTGAGAAGTGAAATTAAGTTAGGAAAAATAGAACCTAACCTTAATATTATTGATATACAAATTAGAGTAATTAAAGTGACTAGAAGAATATGCATTGTAGCAACAACTAAAATGTATATAAAAATGTGCTAATTTCCAGCCAATACTCATCCTCTAAATTCACGTTCGGTGAAATGATAACGATCGAACTCGCGGTAATATAAAAAATACGACAATTTTACGAATATTTCGAAATTGAAAATATACCGATTATATCGATTGAATATCAGTTCCGATAACGATTAAAGTTATTATTGGTAACAATAATTATTGTAATATAATATGTTGGTTTATATTAATTAATATAATTAAAATATCGGTTTATATCAATTTAATTTAATTAAGATATCGGTTTAATAATTATATAAAGACAATATATGGATTATTTTAATTTTTTAATGTATTGAAAGTCCACGCAAGCCCTCTTTAAATTTATTTGTGGATATTTCTCGATATTAACAGCTTTATTCTTTCATAAATAAATAATTACAGGTTTTTTCAAACCTGCAATAGCTTTCATGAAGTAATAGATCCTCAATTAAGAAA
>SEYY01012051.1:0-19931 GCA_009176605.1 Armadillidium nasatum | reverse complement strand
TAAAGTCTCCCCGACTTCGACATCATTCACCATCTTTTCATCATTTGTTAATATTAAATCTAACAATGTTGCATGCCTTGTTGGTTCTTGGACCATCTGACCCAAAAAGTTGTATAGTATACAATTTACAAATACTGAACTTCTATTAACTATACTGCTCAGAGCATTCCACTTGATGTCTGGAAAATTAAAATCACCCATAATGACTATTCCTTTTACATATTTTCACACGCTACCTTGATTTCCTTCACCATTTCTTCATCTAATACTTGACACTGATCAGGAGCTCTATAAAATGCTCCTATCCTGTATGATTTATTATACATAAGAATATCTACCCACACAGATTCCACATCCTGATTTGTTTTAATGTCAGTAATTAACACTGATTCAACATTGCCTTTAACATAGAGTGCTACACCTCCACCATTCCTTCCTCTACGTTGGTATAGGTAAAATGAGTATCTTTCTATTTCATATTCCTGTAGGGAGTCTCCGTAAAATGCCTCATTAACCTATGCTTCAGTAATGCAAATAATGTCTAGATTCTCCTCTATAATGTAACTAGTCAACTCATCTATTTTGTTTCTAAGACTCTGAGCATTTGTGTAAAAACATTTCATACTAATACCTAAACCATCCATATATCTATCTAGCCCCCTTTTAAATTTGACAAGAGAATCACAGTCAACAATCTCTTTTGGCAAGTCATTCCAAAAATTAAGAACTCTATTACTGAAAGAGTATTTTCTTAGATTGAGATGGCATGGCTTCTTTTTAATTTTCTTATGTCCTCTAGTTACTTCCACGGTCCACTATAAAGTATTTTTTGGCTTAGGTGTAGATTGTTTCTGAGTTTCGATATTTTATTTTTATCAATATCCTTTTTACAGAAATTTTAGTTTATGTTTCACTGAGATTGTGATAGGTAGTTTAAATATGAATCTTAAATATTTATATATATATATATATATATATATATATATATATATATATATATATATATATATATATATATTATATATATTATATATATATATATATATATATATATATATGTTTGTATTTGTGCTGCAATACGGCAGTTTTTTGTTTGTATGTCCCGGCAACGTTCTTGTATAGGTTAGGCCTCTTTTATGGCAACTTCGGTTGTTCAGGTTATGATAAGTCGAACTAAGTACGCTAGAACAGTAAGTAATAATAATTGTGTGTATGTGTGGTGTAATAGGACCGTAGGTCTGTATCTCGCGGCAACGTTCTTGTATAGGTTAGGCCTCTTTTACGGCAACTTCGGTAGTTAAGGTTATGATAAGTCGAACTAAGTAGGCTAGAAAACTAAATAATAATAATTATAAAAATAATTAGAATAATAGGTATACATGAAATGAAAACTAAATAATAATAACACAAATATCAAAAAATTTGTATTGGCATATCGATGTTTCGATATATCAAAATTTTCTAAAAATCAAAACTCAGAAACAATCTACACCTTTACCATATTTTTCAATCTCTGTATTACTGTCAGGTGCAAATATTTTGTAAACTTGAATCATATCCCCTCAGAGAAATCTCCTTTCAATCGAGAACATTCCTAACTCCTTCAACCTCTCTTCATAGCTCTTATTTTCAAAGCTAGAAATCATCCTTGTTGCTTGACGTTGTACTCTCTCCAGCATATCTATGTCTTTTCTTAAATGAGGAGCCCAAGCCTGTGCACAATACTCTAATGCTGGCCTAACATAGCTATTATATAGCTTGTTTATAACCTCTTTGCTTTTGTAAACTACATTGCGATTAACTATACCTAACATCTTATTAGCTCTATTCCTTGCTTCCAAACATTGATAACCCACCTTCAGATTACTGCTAATAATCACACCTAAACCTTTTCTTGGTCCACAGTCTCAAGCCATTCCCCATTCATTTCATAATTAAATCCTTCATTTGAGTAACCTACATGAAGAACTTTACATTTTTTACTATTAAAGTTCATTTGCCACCTCTCTGCCCAACCAAGAAGTCTATCTAGATCACCTTGAAGCTTTATGCATCCATCATTATTCCTTACTGAGGTAACCACTTTGGTATCATCAGCAAACTTAGAAACTTTACATTTAAGACCTTTGTCTAAATCATTTATATATATAAGGAACAAAAGTAGTCCATTTAGCTGTACTAGAGGAAGGAAGTATATTTAATTGTGCCCATTTCATACTTTTTTTTTAATTTGTTTAAAATTTTTCATACTACCTTATTTCTCTACCTGTACATCTTATTTTCACTGTCTAATTCTTACAAAGTGACTAAGACCTAATATACTTCCTCTGGTGGGCCTAACCCATCAGATGGCTATAAATTGTATGATCCTATCCTCCCAGGCTCATCACTCATCGGTGTGTGAGGGACAAGATATAGAGGTGGATATCCAATCCTTAAAGAGACATATAGGTTCTTTGGATGATATAAATAAATCTCAGGCCAAATTATCAAAACAAATAAATGAAAAACAGACCGCTGTTATTACAGGGTATAGCCTGGCTCGAATTGAGGCTAAACTGACCCAAAATTCCAGCCCACATGACCCTGCAGTTGAAACTTCTATGAAGGTATCTATTTCTACAGGCACATCATATCCTGTAGTTCTCATTCAATCAGTGAATAGAGAAAATATATTTTTGAACCCCCAGAAAACCAGTGATTCTATCCATGGCTCCATCTCTCAAAAGTATATTACAGTGGAACTCCAATATTCGTCATTAATCTGTTCCCAAGGGGGATTATGAATATCAAAAAAAATTTCCCATATGAATTAACTAAAAATAGATTAATTCATTCCCAGCCTCGAATTTTGCCTATCTATTCTTTTAATCTTTAACAAAAAAAAAATTCACTCTAGAATCGATCTCTGAAATCATTTCAAACACTGTACAATTTAACTACAGTACATATTAACCAGCGTACTGCCATAAATAATACGTAATACACACTGTGTAGTTCTACATAAATGCTAAACACAAATAAAATTTTAAAAAGTTTACTTTTTGGATGAGAAAAACAATGATTGTTATTAAGAGTTTTTATTTTTAAGGTTATAGGTTATTATTGGTTGGAAGGTGAGTCGCCTTCCATTACGTCATCAAGCAATGTCACTTCAGGTGATTGACTTCTTGTTGCAGCATCAGCATTTCCAGACGATTCACCAGCACTCATTTTTTTTTAAAGAATTTATCCAAGGTTGTTTGTTTTGTTCTGTTCTTTAAAATTCTTCTAAAGTGTCCAAACACATCATCATCAAATGAATTGATACGTTGGTTTACCACAGTGATGTTTGGATACCATTTTACAATGAAAACCTGCATTTTTCCCCACGTAGACAACCATTCCTTTATTTCAGCGCTTGAAACTAGGCCATCATCTTTTTCCTTTTCTGATGAAATTTCTCTTACCGCTTCAGCTTCCTATTCTTCATGAAGTTTAAGTAGCTCCTACGCAAAATGGCGATCAGCTGCTTTCTGCCGGCTTTCGTAGGTAGGACGAATATTGACTTTTCGATGAATAAAAAAAAAAAAATTTGACAAAAAAACAGGGCGAATATCGAAAAAGACGAATACTGGAGTTCCACTGTATTGGTGAAATACTAAAAGTTCTGGGAAGGAGTGCATCCCTCCGATTCCAGGTTTCTTCTCTTGAAAAAATTGACCACCAAAATCACTACCCTGTATGAATGGAAAGTAAAATGCCGGTGACCTAAATCAGAAGCTCCAGATAGTAGAGATGTCACATATGGCAAATTTGGGGCATTTGGTCTTGATTACATAGATGATGATACCACAAATAGTTTACACATCTTAGGATCTTCAACGTTACTCGATGTCAGAAGGTTAACATCTTTTCAGAATAACCAAAGAATTCCATCATATATAAATAATTCAGTTAAAATTTGTAGGTCCACTGCTGGAAATAGTAACCGTTACTTCTGCTATTTATAAAGTGAAATCATATATATTTCCTGTACTTAAATGCTACAACTGTTACCAATATGGCCATGGTTTCCATACCTGCAGATCCTACCAAAGAGCTATATTTGCAGTGGTTTTCACTTCCACAAGGTGTCAAAACCCTTACTATTAAATATGCATAGACAGTCATGAACTAACTTCTCCACATTATCCAATCTATAACAGAGCAATTGAGATTTCTAAATCATACCCTCAAATTTCTTCAGGTTTCCAGTCATCTCTAATATGTGCCCTACACACCTTAAATCCTAGACTGGGATATAGAACTTTTTCAAATTCACAATCTGATACACATAGAACTTTTACTAAATTCTACTATTCATACGATATTGGATAACAGTCAGTCATTCAATGGCACATAGTGCAGAGTGATGCCCAAACAGTATTACTTCCTTTGGAAAATCTGGCAATAAGTTATGCTCAAACCGTGTGTAAAGACTCACATATCAGGACAGTACCGTCTCCTAGATAAACCATTGACTCAACAGCACAGGCACTATTCCAGAAGGATTTACTATCAACTGCATCTGTCATTACTGAAATTGTGAATACTAATCATCAACATGAGACACAGACCTCCTACCAATTCCAGAATATACCTGCTTACCATACAAATACAATTCATACTTCAACACAAATTCCTTGGAATAGTGTAATCATTACTCTAGGAACTATTATTCCAAAACTTCTCTCTGTGTACCAAAGTACCTTTATATGACCTCCACACAGCCCCATCTTGTGGGACTGTGTGAAACATAGCTAAAGAAAAAATGTATATTTCTTATTTTAGAGGATACAAAATAGAATGAGCAGACAGGACAAACAGACAAGGTGGTGGTTTGGCTTTCTTGATAAAACATGGCCTTAATGCTCTTTCTTCTCCCTCTTCAACATTATTCTGGAGGGATGATAGAAGTCTTAGCTGTTCAAATTAACATATCATTGAAATGGTACTCCATCCTCATATGTTAGTCTTAGCTGTTCAAATTATCATATCATTGAAATGGTATTCCATCCTCATATGTTATAACTCTAATAAAGATATTGAAAGCCAGGAATTTATTCATTACTTTCATCAACTGTAGCTACCAGTGCTTATTTATGGAGATTTTAATGCACATCATTTTTGTTGGGAGCCATCTATTCCCTGTACATATCACAACAGGCCCTTATATGGGAAGTGATCATTTCCCTATTGTAAAAACTGTGCTCCTCAAAACACCTTTTACCCATAGAAGCTCAAGACTGAGAAGGCATTTTAATACTACCCCAGACTGGGTCACATTTGCCAAAAAGTTATAGTTAGCCTATAACCCTGATTCTGACATAAACATCAGAGTAGACACGACCTGTGATTCATTACAAATTGGTAAATCTCTTTAGACTAACAGATGGTTCCTTCAGATCTAAACCAAATGTTCCTTGGTGGATGCAACATGCCAAAAAGCACTTGCATCAAGAAACAGTGCTTATAATCGATGCAGCGAGCTCCGACATTAGAAAATTGTATTCAATATCACCAGTTAGTTTCCAAGTATAAACAAATAAACCTTCGGAAAAGAGAAACATGGGATTCTCATTGTTCTTTCCTTTTGACTTCTTTGTCTCCCTCAAAAACCTGAAACTTCTTAAAACTGATAGAGGGCAGACCATCCATTCCCACCTTCCCTGTTACAAAGGATGGAGAGCCCTTACTAGATGACAAATCAAAAGCAGAAGAGTTCTCAAAATTCTATGAACAGAACCATCTTCAATCTATCTCTGCCACAAATAAATCTGCTGATGGAAAATGCTGAGATCGCTTTTCATCTTCCCTCATCTGAACTTTCAGTTCCATTTTCACTAAAAGAACTACAGCAGAATATCTCCTCCTTATCATAAAGGAAAGCCATGGGTCTAGATCAAATACTGAATGAATTTCTAAAGCATTTGTCAGAACAATCTCTCCAAATTCTACTAGATTTATTCAACTTGTTGGAGTTCTAGCACCTTCTCTGAGGCATGGGCACACTCTCTGATCATCCCCATTCTCAAACCTGGAAAAGACCCAACACGAACATCATCTTACCACCCCATTCAACTTCTGTCTTGTCCAGGTAAGGTACATGAAAAATTGGTACACTTGACTATCTTGGTGGGTAGAAAACAATTATGTCCTTCTCCCTTGGCAATATGCTTTTTCCCCAAGGAGAGAGACAGTGGACTGCTTACTGGAATATATATATATATATATATATATATATATATATATATATATATATATATATATATATATATATATATATATATATATATATATATATATATATATATATATATATAATATAAAAATATATTTAAAAAAAAAAAAAAAAAAAAAAAAATATATATATATATATATATATATATATATATATATATATATATATATATATATATATATATATATATATATATATATATATATATATATATATATATATATATATATATATATATATATATATATATATTAGGGATGGAGTGAAGTATCGGTATCAGTAAGTATCGGTATTGGTAAACTTGAAAATCTTAGTATCGGTATTGGTATTGGTAAAAATTTTGGTATATGAATGGATAAAGTATCGGTATATTTTCAAGCATCGGTATCGGTTAAAATTTTTTGGTATCACTCCATCCCTATATATATATATATATATATATATATATATATATATATATATATATATATATATATATATATATATATATATATATATATATATATATATATATATATATATATATATATATGGGTCATTCCAAGTCACTTCAACCAAAATTTGGCAATTTTTTTCCGTGACCCCTTTCGATTTTTATGAAAAATGGCACACTAACAGATCTTGTTGAGAAAATATGAATGGCGTTTATTGCAGGTCTCTAGCTCATACGGTTCAGAAGATATGACCTTTGAAACTTTGGTCAAAAATGTCAATTTTCAGAGAGTAGTCCGAGGTCAAAATACAATATCTCGGCTTCTATGGCACTTAGAAGCATCGTGTAAAGACCAATTAAAAGATCTTGAATAGTGGTACAACATTTATTTAGATGATTTTGACCTCGGAGGTCAAATAAAAAATTTGACCTATTGGTGACCTTGACCTTGACCTTGAAAAAAAACCTCATCTTCGATTTTTTTCAAACTTTGCTGAATTATTGTTATATATGTATATTTTAATTTTTTTAATGAATTATTTTTGGTTTTGGCTTGGTTTAGAAAATATAAGCAATTTAATAAGTACAAATATCACATTTTTCACTTTTTTGCGATTTTTATCTCTTTCAATGTATAGTTCCAACATTTCCATTTCTCTTTCTCTCTCTCATATATATATATATATATATATATATATATATATATATATATATATATATATATATATATATATATATATATATATATATATATATATATATATTATATATATTATATATTAAGGGGCTGGCTGCTGCCGAGTATATTTTTCTCGTATTCTCTGAGGAATATAGTCTTACCTGCTTGTTGCTTTGCTGTTATGCTGTTTGATTTTGACTGTGCTTGGGATCCACAATATTAATGTGCATGTGCCATGTCCTAGACTGGAGAGCTTGAAGGGAGATTGATATTAACATGTTTATTTGTTTAAATACGTTAATGTTATTCTTCTATGTTAAATTTATTTTTATTATTATTATTATTTATTGAGTGCACTTGTGCTAATGAAAAGTCTTATGAGCTATTGTTCCCATTTCGGGCAATAATTAAAAACAGGTTATTCTTATTCAAACAGGTTGTTATTCTCAAGAAGGCATATTACCCTTTCAAGAGTAGGTTATATTCTTTGTGTTTTATTATTATTATTATTAATTCATTATATATTTTTAGATCATTTAAACTGAGGTGAGGCACTGGGGTAATTATTTATAATTCTCACAGGTGCCGGTCTAGGGCCTTATTGCCTAGTGCTAATCTGGAGTTATAATCTCTATACCTATCAGGTAGAAAATATAGATAAGAGACCTTAATGGTTTTTGAGATTATCATATATTTTTTTTTTTTATATAAAATTTTAATATTTAATATTCACTTTGGGAAAAGAAAATATGTCAGTAGTGTGATAAATTTCACAGTAAAACATTTTCCACTTTCAAATCTTTGGTTGTTTTAAACCATTACTCTTTTTTTCTCTTTATTTTCTGTATATAAAGAGGCTATCTTGTGTACTGTGAACTATAGATAATTTATGTGAATATTGTAAGTGTAAGATCAATATATATATATATATATATATATATATATATATATATATATATATATATATATATATATATATATATATATATATATTATATTGATCTTACACTTACAATGTTCACATAAAATTATCTATAGTTCACAGTACACAGGATAGCCTCTTTATATACACAAAATAAAGAAGAAAAAAAAAAGAGTAATGGTTTAAAACAACCAAAGATTTGAAAGTGGAAAACGTTTTACTGTGAAATTTATCACACTACTGACATATTTTCTTTTCCCAAAGTGAATATTAAATATTAAAATTTTATAAAAAAAAAAAAATATATGATAATCTCAAAAACCATTAAGGTCTCTTATCTATATTTTCTACCTGATAGGTATAGAGATTATAACTCCAGATTAGCACTAGGCAATAAGGCCCTAGACCGGCACTTGTGAGAATTATAAATAATTACCCCAGTGCCTCACCTCAGTTTAAATGATCTAAAAATATATAATGAATTAATAATAATAATAATAAAAACACAAAGAATATAACCTACTCTTGAAAGGGTAATATGCCTTCTTGAGAATAACAACCTGTTTGAATAAGAATAACCTGTTTTTAATTATTGCCCGAAATGGGAACAATAGCTCATAAGACTTTTCATTAGCACAAGTGCACTCAATAAATAATAATAATAATAAAAATAAATTTAACATAGAAGAATAACATTAACGTATTTAAACAAATAAACATGTTAATATCAATCTCCCTTCACGCTCTCCAGTCTAGGACATGGCACATGCACATTAATATTGTGGATCCCAAGCACAGTCAAAATCAAACAGCATAACAGCAAAGCAACAAGCAGGTAAGACCATATTCCTCGGAGAATACTCCATGCAATCTGAAACGAGAAAAATATACTCGGCAGCAGCCAGCCCCTTACATATATATATATATATATATATATATATATATATATATATATATATATTATATATATAATATATATATATATATATATATATATATAGATATATATATATATATATATATATATATATATATATATATATATATATATTATATATTATATATATATATATATATATATATGAGAGAAAAAGAAAAAAAAAATGTTGGAACTATACATTGAAAAGAGATAAAAATCGCAAAAAAGTGAAAAATGTGATATTTGTACTTATTAAATTGCTTATATTTTCTAAACCAAGCCAAAACCAAAAATAATTCATTAAAAAAAATTAAAATATACATATATAACAATAATTCAGCAAAGTTTGAAAAAAATCGAAGATGAGGTTTTTTTTCAAGGTCAAGGTCAAGGTCACCAATAGGTCAAATTTTTTATTTGACCTCCGAGGTCAAAATCATCTAAATAAATGTTGTACCACTATTCAAGATCTTTTAAATGGTCTTTACACGATGCTTCTAAGTGCCATAGAAGCCGAGATATTGTATTTTGACCTCGGACTACTCTCTGAAAATTGACATTTTTGACCAAAGTTTCAAAGGTCATATCTTCTGAACCGTATGAGCTAGAGACCTGCAATAAACGCCATTCATATTTTCTCAACAAGATCTGTTAGTGTGCCACTTTTTATACAAATCGAAAGGGGTCAGGGTTTTTTGTCGGTTGAAGTGACTTGGAATGACCCATATATAATACAGGCGGTGCATAAATGATGTTGGAAATTTTATACGCCTGACATTTGTAACAGGTGGATGTTATATCTGCACAAATGGTGTTAATTTTTGGATGCCAGATTCTTTGGATTAAGAGAGAATATAATTTGTGTTTCCCCACATGGGCAAAGTTCACATGTGTCTTGATGGCAATTTTCGTCAAATAAGTGTCAGGTACCACCAACGCAAATTCACCTGTTAACATTTCCCGATATAATCGACCATCCCTTAAGTACAAATACTTATGGGATCGTGCAAATGGTCTTAAAATTCCCACAAATGGTAAATTCCTTATTATGGCCCGTTTTAATCTTATTAATACTGGATCATTGTCCTGAATAAGATCCACTTCCGTATCTTCTATTCCGAGTGGGTTTATAATATCGTCATCCTCATTTCCTACAACATGATATATACGAATTGTTTGTTTCACCTCCCCACCAGTCTGTTGTTCTCTTCCCTCTTTTGGTGTTTTTACTTCCGATGCCGAACTTTGGTTCTCTTCCATCGACTCATTTAAGAGATCAAACTCTTGAAACTCTCCAGATTTAATCATTTTGGTGGCACTTATTGTTTCTTCTTTCCCAGAGTTCATTAGTACCAACAGATTATAATGGACTCCTCCCAAGCACAAAAGATGACAAGGATTACCTTCCGTAGAATCTCCATAACGCAAGGGCTTCACATCTCCATAATACACATAAACTTTGATCTTTTTAATATTTGCAAATGCCTGTATTGCCTGCGTGATTGGGAACTGTCCCACATTCTTCATCAGTTGTAATCTTTTGGTAATTTGTTTTGCATTCTTTCCCGTTGGCAAACCATACTTCACTCTATTCTCCATAAGCTCATGAATTACCTCTTCTCGTATTGCTTGGTGTTGTTCTTTCGAGCCACATAACCAAGTTGAAAAAGCTTGGAATAATGAATCACCTCCGCCAGGCATTTTGATTTCAGAAAAACCTTTAGGAAGGCAATGTCCAAGTGTGACCTCATGATCTTCTTCATTCCCCCTCATGGGTGCTCTTGACAAAACATCGGCCACTACATTGTTTTTCCCGGGTATATATTTCAACTCATAATCGATGTCATTTAGTTCTTCTAAAGTTCGAGCCACACGCGCATTTACCTAAAGGCATATTATAGAGGAACAACAGGGGCTTATGATCTGTGTGGATGATGACTTGAATACCACACAAGAAGGGTTTTAATGATCTTACTGCCCACCTGATGGCGGCTATTTCCTTTTCGGTTGTACTATATCGTTGTTCTGCTTTCGAGAAAGGTGGTGGAAATGAAGGCTATGGGTAATTCCTTTCCCTGTTGGTCTTGAGCCAAACAAGCTCCTGCTCCTACATCCGAAGCGTCCACGTACAACTTCAATGGTTGGGCTCCTTCTGAGCGATCAGGATAAGTCAAAATTGGTGGTTCAATTAAAGTCTTCTTCAAGGTCTCAAATGCCTCATTACACTTCTCAGTCCATTTCAAGGTTTTTCCTCCCAATAATTCAAAAAGAGGCTTGGCGATTACTGAACAATGTGGGATATGCCTCCTATAGAAATTTATCATTCCTAAAAACTGTCTTAATTGACGAATGGTCTTGGGGTTGGAAATTTCATTATACCCTGTAAACTTTCATCCAAGGGAACCATCCCATTTTCTGAAACTTTGTGCCCCAAGTATTGAACTTCTTTCCTTAATAGGTATGTTTTAGTGGGTTTTATTTTGAACCCTGTTTCTTCAAAAGCTTTCAAGACTTTTTCCAATATTTCAAGGTGTTTCTCAAAAGTTTCACTTATAATAAGTACGTCATCCAAATATACCATGCATTCGCTCCATGGGATATGGGACAAAGCGAATCGCATCCCGCGTTGAAATGTAGCTGGTCCGTTTTTGACCCCAAAGGGCATTCGTAGGAACTCCCAGTGGGATAATGGGGTAGTAAAAGCTGTTTTTTCGATGCTATTCTCCTCCATCTCTACTTGGTAATAACCTTTAACCAGATCTATGGTGGTAAAATACTTCATCCCTTGCAGACTGAAAAGCATATCAACGAGATTGGGTATAGGAAAACTATCTCCCTTTGTAACTTTGTTAAGCTCACGGTAATCTATACAAAGCCGTATAGTCCCATCTTTCTTTCTAATGGGTACCACGGGAGCAGAGTAAGGTGATTTGCTTCTTCGTATTATTCCCTCTTCTTCCATTTTCTTACAATTTTCCTCTATCTCTTTCAATATTGGTCCCTGTAATCGCCTCACTGGTACTTGTACAGGGTCTTCTGTTAACGTTTCGATCGTATGTTTTATTACACTGGTACATCCTACGTCTGAATCTCCCTTACTTAAAACAGATGGATGATGTGCCAATAATAAGGTAAGCTGTTCTCTTTGTTCTGTGGTAACATCTGCTTCTTCTAATCGAAAAGCTTGGTTGATTCGTTCATATGTCCACTCTTTCTTCTCCTCTCCATCTGTTCCACCAAATTCTACCAAACCTATTGATGGATGGGAATTTTCTAGTGTTTCCATTTTTCCTATTATAGATCCTTTTTGTAATTTCTTTGGGCGATCATCATCATTTCGAACGATCAGGATAGCCCTGTTCTGATGAAATTTCACCAAAGCCAGATCCATACTCAACTTTTTAGGCAACATTTCCTCAGACTCTACCACCATCACTTGATCTTCAGACAACTCTGGCCTTGTTCTTACCTCTATGGTGGTATATTCTTTAGGCCGCAGCATGATATTTTCTGCCACTACGCAGGTGAATCTCAAGTTCTGTTCCTCTCTCATATCCACTGCAACTGTCTGTACCTTATTTCCTCTACGCACTACCAATTCTTTTGCACTGGGATCAGGCAACAAATGTTCCTTCTTGAGAACATCATACCCAATTACCACGTCATATTCTGTTACCTCATCAGGTATGATGATAAACCGGTTTGATCTTAACATATAATCAGTGGCTAATTTAAATGATATAATTACTTCGCCCATAACGGGGAACTTATTTCTTCCGATTCCTTCTACACTCCGATAAGCTGTACTCATTCTTGGGTATTTTTCGGGATCTAACACATTAAAACAACGAGAAGTTATTAGGCTCACTTCAGCGCCTGTATCTACAAATGCTACACATTTTGTTAACTGGGGCTGATCCGGAATAGAAACTCCTAACAATAATGTTTCATCAGGGGTTCTTATCTCTCTATAGGTGATAATTTCTTCTGGTTCTTCGTTATCTTGCTGTCTTTCTCCTGTCACTTCATTTGCACCAAAATTTTTGGTTTCCCTAGAATCTTCAACTTGCCATTCCCTTTCAAGGTTCATTTCAATTTCATTTTCTTCTACACTTCGATATATGTCTTGTTGACAACTATTAAAATGGTCTTCAGTGATTTGAATCTGAGGAATCTCCTGAGACTCTCCAGAAGGTTCCTCTACTCTTTCATCCTCCTGGTTATGTATCTGTTGGTTCTCCAGCAAGAGGTCTTCCCTGCCGGAGCTTCTTAGTTTCCCTGGTTAGTTGGGCAATCTTTTCCTAAATGATCTCCTTCACACAATGGGCACTGTAATTTGTCATTATTCTTGACGGGACAACTCCCCACCAGATGGCCTACTTCTTTACAATGTAAACATCTATTTTGGGCTATATAGCAGTCATCATACTGATGTCCTCTCTTTCCGCAATATCTGCACAATGGTCGAGCTCGGCACTGACTCATGGTGTGTCCTGGTTTCTTACAATGGAAACAGGACTGTCTTGTATTATCTTGAAATCGCCGGTTTGACTGTCCACGATACCATATTGCTGAATCCCTAGATCTTCCTCTGCCATTATAAGAGTTATCCTGGTTTTGAGGAGTTTCCTCCCTATTGGGTACTGATTGGGTTACCACATTGATCTTTGCTGGACACCCAATGGCCACTTCCGGTTGGTGTGAACAACAACACATTCTTGAAGTCATTTCCTGGAACTTAGGTGATACTGAAGCCGGCTGAGTCAAATCAATTAACTTTTTATCAAAAACTCCCCTTTCAACCTTGTAACTACTATCTACAATAGCCATTAATCTTTCCCAGGGTATTTGTAAACCCACTGATGTTTCAATAGCCATTAATGTATTGTTAACTTTGGTCTTTACCTCTTCGGGCAAACTCTTTAAAAACCTCTGGCGTACTATGGGCATCTTGGTAACTTCATTTCCAGGAAATGCTTTCTGAGCCAGACCTATTAATCTTAATGCGAAGAGTGGAATTGTCTCGCCTTCCTTCAAGCTCGCTTCTGTAAAATTTTCGGAGTCCACTCTCAATTCTTTTTCAAGCTCTTCTCTGTACCACTGCAACATTCGTTCCCTTACTTCTCCATATTCTACAGAAGTTTGAGCTATGATCTTATAAACCTCCGATGCAACTCCTTCTAAATGTTGGCCCAATAAGGGTACTCTTCCTTCAACCGAACCAGGATAGGTAACTGCACAATAATCTTCAAACCGGGTTAAAAATTGTACCAACGTTTCTCCGGAACTCATTCGAAATTTCCCTGGTGGTATTACCTTTGGTTTCTTCTCAATCGCCAGTGCCTGGATTAATGCTGTCACAGATTGTACTAATTCAGCATTTTGCTGAAGCAAAGCATCTAAAGTTCGACCACCTGCAAAACTATTATTATTTTCTCCCGAATGATTATTTAGATCACCCAAATTTGGTGGATTATTATTATTTCCAACAGGAGGGTTCTCTGAAGGATTTGCCTCCGAAGCAGGAATTTTAACATTATCCAGCTGGGAATTCATGTCATCAGTCATTTTTTTTTTTTTTTTTTTTTTTTTAGAATGGAACGAGTGAGTATTAGAATACAAGAAGGGACTTATCCCAAAAATGTGAATGAGAGTGACAGAACACTCAGCAGCAGAGGTAGGCACCTCAAAGGGAATAACTATGCTCTGCTACCAATTTATGTAATGGGGGCTCATTACAAGAAAAATGGAGAAAGTGATTGGCTCTTACCAGGTTAAATATTCGGCGAGATTTTTTCACTTTTCCTCAGGAGTTTTGTTCTGAGAACGTGGGTACGAACAACAAAATTTCCTGTAGATTTTTTTATCCCCGTCTATTTTTCTAGATTCCCCAAAAGGGCGAAGTCAGCTGCTGAGTGAAAATAAACAGATCTAATTGATGATAAATTCTTTAAAATATAATAATTTTTTTTAAATAAAATACTCACTCAAGACCGATGATTTAAGTACTCAGACTGGATGGATACTAACTCTCGAAGGATAATAAATATGTCTTTCATATATTAATATATTAAGTATAATACATAAATAATAAATAATCTTGTTACTTTAAATAAATATTTATAATCCTACCTATCTAAGGAAGCTCCCTTTTTATAATATTGAATTATTTAAATAATAAAATACCTAACACAAAAAATAAATATAAAAATAACTTTTAATTCTTAGGAAATTATAAAACATTTTTAATATATAACTGTACAAAATAATACAAAAAAAACCTAGCCAATAAATAAGTAATCAAAATCAATGTTAGACAAATAATAATAATAATAATAAATTATAAATTAAAGATAAAGACCAGTTGTTTTACCTTTGGGTTGGACATCTTATCCTCAATAGGAACACTTGACTCTTCCACAAAGGGGATCAATCGATACCTCTCTTCCCTACTGGGTAATGCACAATATCTGGTATTCTCAAAATCAAATATGGTGGTGAAGTCTTGAGAAAAATTACAGGAACTTCGATGTTGATTCCTTGGACTGGTCAACTAAACCCTTTTAATAAAAGAATAAAAATGGAAAATTAAACATAAATCCCCCCTTTTGTATGATTAAACTGTAGTAAATTTAGATTATTATACTTAAATGAATCTCATTAATTAATTTATTTCAAAACCTTAAATTAAACTATTATATTTAATTTAAACATTATACTTTAATGATAACTTTAAATCAAATTTTATGAGATTTAGATTTAGGAATTTTATCAATTACTTTATTTTTAAACTTTAAATTTACTCTATTATTACTATTAACTCTTAAATTAACTTATTATGAACTCTTACATTAACTCTTAAATCAGCAACTCTTAATATTATTTTAGACTTATACAATAATGATTATAGAACTCCTTACTCTTTTTGTTCATCAACAACAGTATAATCACAACTTACCCAGGGTTGGGGTGTATGAGGTCCAAAAGTTGGTATGTTTCAGAAATAACAACTATCTTCCAAATTTCTTTTTATGATTTGTCAATATAATTTCTACTGTTTCTTCCAAAAATAACCAAACAAAAATATTTACTTTATATCAATACTTTTACTTTATATCAATACTTTCTAGGGAAAGATATAAAAGAAACGTAACTTCACTTCATATATATATATATATATATATATATATATATATATATATATATATATATATATATATATATATAATATATCTTCTAAAGATGTCATTTCTGCTCTCTCTGAGCTTAACACTAAGAAGGCGTATGGTCCTGATGGTATTCCTCCTGCGGTTCTCAAAACTTGTGCTTCTGAGCTTGCACCCTGCCTTGGTAAACTATTTCGTCTTTGCCTTTCTACTTCGATCTTCCCTTCTTGTTGGAAACGTGCGCTCATTCAACCTGTACCGAAGAAGGGGGACCCTTCTCAACCCTCTAACTATCGTCCAATTTCTTTAACCTCCGTTCTGTCTAAAGTTTTCGAATCTATCCTTAACAGGAAGATTTGGAAACATCTCAATTCTTCCAATCTTATCTCTGATCGCCAGTATGGCTTTCGTAAAAGGACGTTCTACTGGTGATCTTCTTTCCCTACTTTCTGACTCTTGGTCCTCCGCTCTTCGGGGTTTCGGTGAATCTTTCGCTGTGGCGCTAGACATATCGAAAGCTTTCGATAGAGTCTGGCACAAAGCTTTGATTTCCAAACTTCCCTCTTTCGGAATCTATCCTTCTCTCTGTGACCTCCTATCTAATTTCCTTTCTGGTCGTTCTATAGCAGCTGTTGTAGACGGCCACCGTTCCTCCTATAAATCTATAAATAGTGGTGTTCCTCAAGGATCTGTCCTTTCTCCAACTCTTTTTCTAATTTTCATCAATGATCTTCTCTCTATTACTTCGTCTCCTATACACTCCTATGCCGATGACTCCACCCTTCATTATTCCTTTCAATTTGAAAGACGTCCCTCCCAACAGCAGTTATTAGACGCAAGAAGGATTGCCTTGGAGCAACTGACCTCTGATCTATCCCTGATTTCAAATTGGGGCAGAGAAAACATGGTCGTTTTCAATGCCTCAAAAACTCAATTCCTCCATCTTTCTACTCGACACAATCTTCCACACAACTATGACATCTTCTTCGAAAACACTCAACTCAAACCTTCATCTGTTCTCAATATTCTTGGTGTTTCTTTTTCTCGTGATCTTTCTTGGAAAGATCACATTATATCTCTCTCTAAACAAGCTTCTAAGAGGTTGGGTGTTCTGTGGCGCCTTCGTAGTTTTTTTACGCCACCCCAGTTGCTTGCTCTGTATAGGGGTGTTGTTCGCCCCTGTATAGAGTACGCCTCGCATATCTGGGGTGGGTCCACACATACAGCTCATCTTGAAAAGGTGGAGTCTAGGGCTTTTCGTCTTATCAACTCTCCTGCTCTTACTAACTCTCTCCAATCTCTTTCTTCCCGTCGAATTGTTGCGTCACTCTCTCTATACTATCGCTATTACAACGGACATTGCTCTTCTGAACTCTCACGTCGCATACCTCCTCCACTGAGAAGGGCTCGTGCGACACGTCTTTCTACACACAGTCTCATCCTTTCTCTGTCCAACTCTCCGACCCCAGACTTAACCGCTATGCTCAATCTTACATGTACTCTACTGGTAAAGTCTGGAACACACTCCCTTTATCTGTTTTTCCCAACTTCCTTTGACTTGCACACTTTTAAACGCCGTGTATCGGGTCACGTCGGCAATTAGCGACCCCGAATCCGATTGCTTCCCAACTCCGGTGGATATTGGTAGGCCTTGGGCCTTTGCCCACCGGAGGAGACATAAAAAAAAAAAAAAAAAAAAAAAATATATATATATATAAAATCAATGTATATATATATATATATATATATATATATATATATATATATATATATATATATATATATATATATATATATATATATATATATATATATATATATATATATATATATATATATATATATATATATATATATATATATATATATATATATATATATATATATATATATATATATATATATATATATATATATGATCCCAATAAGGCTCTAGGGGCCTGTCAGCGTGGCCATCACTCATCTCCATCTGGATCTGTCAGAAATAATTCCATCTTCCACCAACTGTTACACCGTAGGCAGCTGATGTCGCCTCAGTGAATCTGCAACTAAATCCAACCATCTCTCCTTTGTTTCCCTCTCGGTCTTTCTCCTGGCATCCACTCATATATATATATATTATATATTTATATATATATATATATATATATATATATATATATATATATATATATATATATATATATATATATATATATATATATATATATTGATTTAGTGTTCTATAGTACCTTATTTTTTGCAGAAAGAAGTTATTGAGCTTTTGTTATAAGTATAAATTTAAACTTAAAAATATTGTGTATTTCCTCGGAAAGGAATTTACTAAATCTCCATAAATAATAGAAGTCAAAGAAGTCTGGTGGTCTGAAGAAAAGGAGTCACTTTTGACACTTGTGGAGAAAACATCAAAGGCCACAGAACCACCATCACAATCAGAATTAGAATAAGTATTTCCCTTATTTAAGGTAAATAGTTATGTGGAAAAGTTTTTTAATGATGATAAAACCTCAAAAATAGGAAATGAGAAATGATAAGCGATAGTATATATTTGTTGTTTACAAGGTTATAGTTATTATATTTTTAATAGGGAATTGGTTAAGAATTAATTTGGAGAACAATTAGTTGAAGAACCAACCAAAATTGGTTAGAAATTGATTGAAGAAAGAATTAGTGTGGAGAAACAAAAAGAATTGGTCATAGAGGAAAGATTTTACCAGAACAACTTTGTATTAAGTTTATTTGTATAATAATTTATTTAAGATCATATATTCATCCCATCACTAATACTACTAACTTATTAATCATGGAGGGACGTAAGGTATGTTTTTTTTTTCACTTTGTTTATTCATATATTCATAATCATCTTTAATTATTATATTTATAAAAATATAAATTGTTACGAACATTATTATTATTTTTATTATTTATTGGCATTATTATTGTTTGATTATTATTATTATTATTGTTATCTTATTTTCATTATTATTCTTTAATTATTATTTATTTTATTATTTTTATTATGAGTATCACTATCTTAAATCTTATAATTAAAAGTATGTAATATTGAATATGTGAAAGATAATTATCAAAAATACTAGACCTTAAAAATTTCTCAATTGATATAAATAAGATTTTCTGATTTGTTTTGTTTTCTGATTTTCCCAAATTTATGTTAAATAGCTTGCAACCGCGCTTACTGGTTTTTTTTAATTGTAAGTATTTTTCTTTGTTAATAATATTGTTTTTTTTGTTTTTTCTGTTTGTTGTTTTCTTTTGTTCGACAGGTTTGATTCAGAAAAGTAGAAAGGATTGGAGACTTAGTTTATTGAGAGGGAGTGTCTGGAAGGATTAGCTTTTGACAACTTGGGGGGGGGGGGATTTTAAGACTATCCCCGGTTTAGCAGAAGTTATCCTTTTTAACAGAAGAAGTTGGTGAGTGTTCCTCTATTTTTCTTACCTTTAATCTTTTACTGTTTATTTCAGACCAGAAATCTACCACCTCATCATTGGTAGCAGAGCGTAGTTTACTATGTCTCTGATGGTTGCTTTT